>BMAO01004534.1:0-236794 GCA_019973975.1 Trichonephila clavata
AAAAAAATATTCTTCATAATGGCTTTGTAGTAAAATCCGAGCTCATGTAAATCGACTTAAATGTTTCTGCTGTAAAACTTTCAATCTAAGAACAAGGCTTCAAATGTACGAGGGTTTTTCATTTTAAAAATATTGAAAATATAAGCAAAGGAAAATTGCAAAACTTAAGACAGAAATAGTGGCCTCAACTGTCGAGTATTTGTTTGCCAGAAATGCCTCAAAGGATTTTCTAAGTACTCATTTCATTTATAGTTTCATTCTCATTAAATTAAAGAACGCTTAATGTATTTTATAACATGCTAGCAATTTCTTTGTTTTCTTAAATCTTACCCTACTAGATAAAAAGTGTTGAATAATTTTTTTTTTATCTTCAAGTAGTATTTTTTTACCTTCAATTACAACGAAAAACTTATTTTATACTAAAGGAGTTTATGCAAAACAGAAAGTTTAATCAATTATTCCCTTCACTTTAACTTTATTACCTCAGAGCTCAGTTAGTCGAAAATACTCAAAACTCCTAGAATAATTTCACCATAAATAATTTCAAGTACTTAAAACAAATATTTCTAGAGCTTATTTGAAAAATTCCCTTACCAGAATAATATCCATATATATCCATTTCCTTGAGAATTCAAAAAGTTTTTTGTTCCACTATTTTCCTTCTTTAAAACATACATATATTTTTGACAATAACTTACATCCTTTTATTTCAAACATGAATTATAAGATTGATTACACCATTTGTCCGTTATAAATAGACAAAATCCGACTGCATTTTCAATGTCAAGACAAAGGCGATAAAATAAGCAATAAAATAAAAACAATTCTCATTAATTCCCCACGACGCTGAATTACATGCGTTCTCTGAAATATAGTAATCAGTTGCTGAGTTAACGGTAACCGGCATGTTTTCTTGTGAATAACAAGTGAAATCGAAATTATGAACAGATTTCCCCTCTAGTCGGCTGGAACCAGAAAAAGATGATTTTTTTTATGACAACTTTGTGAAATTTTACTTCCTCGTAGCCAATACATTCAGAATTCATTCAGCACTTCGGTCTATTGAAAATTCTGCCCAGGTATAACGATTATTTGTGTTGGGTTATTGTTGCAGGGTTGAGAAGTAAAAAGGTTTCAGTGGTTTTCATTTTTTGGAGCGTCTTTTGAAATATAAAGAACCTATAAATAAAGCAGATGCGCATAATTCAATCAGGCAGTCGATGTTTTTTTATCCGTAAAAACCTAAACATTTACATTACATTTTAATTAATCCTAACTAAAACTTTCATGTTATTTTTTTATTCTAGATTATCCAATTACAGGGAGTTTTCGATAGTAGAAGTATTGATTTTTTATTTTATATTCAACGATATTTATTCAGGAAAAGTGATTGATCTGAGAAAGGAGCCTTCAAACGCAATTTGCGCCCCAAGTTTTACAGATCTTATTTTAAAATTAAAACAGAGAAATATTTAATTTTGATATTATTTTGTATCTAACAATATACAAGAGCATTTAGATATTTATTGGTTCACTGTAGTCTAGTGCTTATATCCATGAACTTGTGGCCAGTGTGTCTTGAGTTGGAGTCCTAGTGTTACTGAAAACCCTCGTATAAAGTGATTGATGCCGTTAAATCTGTTGAGACTCAACCCTCTCGTTGGTGTGGTGCGGTAGTTTGGAGTAGGGGTGGCAGGTCAAATGTCATCCTTGGCACTTGACCGATGTTCAAAATTTCAAGATCCATCGCCAATAGCAATGACGTTGCTTTATGCTGTATCATTCATATAGACTCCTACAAATATTTATTTCAGGACGATATAAAGGACAGATCACGCAAGCATTTACTTAAAAGAAATTATAAAAAGAATACTTTACATCGTTATTGATGTGCATATACTAATAAATAGGTATATAATATATAATTATAGGCATAAAAATATCTTTATATCTAATACATATCAAAGTTTAAACATATTTAAAACGTTACTTTTTAATCGATAAATATCATTTGAAAGCTATTTTTATGTTAATGAAGATTTCAAGTAATAAAATTATTTTATTTTTTACAAAAATTAACAATTTTGATTATCGGAGAATTAGTACAAAACTATATTATAATATTTTGAAATTGTCGTCACGTTATACTCTCAAAATTGAAAACTCTAGCCCTTTTTAATTTATAATAGAATGCTGAATGTTTTATTTCTGTGTTGTGTTCCATTATATAGGATAATGTTATTTTTTTTTTTTTAAAAAAGCTTTACTTTTACATATTTTTTGTAATTTACTCGTAGTAATTTCTACTTATTTCGTATATAATGTATGTTTTGTAAAAAAAAAAAGTACTAACTTTCCGAAAAATATATATTATTTGAGACACTAATATTATCAACATGAAAATATTTTAAGTTTTAAATTACGATATTAAAAGGCATATAAAAATATTTGTATATTTTTGAAACAGCAATATTACTTTTTTTCAAATAAGCTGATAAGTAAATTAAAGAATATACGTTCATGAAGTAAGCAATTTGGAAATATGCTCGCGAAGTATACAAGTAGTAATATGAAGAGAATGTTATTTATATGCATGATATTTCTTAATTAAATGGATTGTTTTATAGTGATACTTACAAAACTGATAATGTAATTGACCTAAACATTTAAACGCGGTTCTTTAAATTATTGGGATAGAAAGCATAATGTACTCAACATACATTATTTCGATTCTAATACTTAAGTTGATGTACATTTTTTGTGTTGAAATATGAAATATATAGAAGGGCATAATTTTCTGTTTATGAGTATATTTCTAGTATTATGTTTCACACACAATTTTAATAATGGGAAATGTTTAATTTATAAATGTTGTCTTTCAGAATTTATATAACATTTCTAAATTCTTTTATTTAAATAAAAGAATTTAAGCAATCACATTGCTCTACGGATGTTTTACGTGAATTTTGCAATATGACGTAATTAGAATTTCTTACAAATCTGTAATAAATTTTTGCTGTAAATACAGCAAATAATTAAATTTATTCTTAAAAATAGCTCAACAGATATGGTGTTCCGTGATATATAATACAATATTTCCCATTTTGTTTAATATCAGTGAGTATTTAATTGAACGAAATATAAAATGAGTACATTAATCAAGATTACGTTTATCTTTGTTTTATTTCATTGCTATAAGAAATTTAGGGACAATTTTGTGTTGTCCTGAGTTCTGTTGAACTATAAATATATATTGCAGCTTTTTTTATTTCTTTAACTGTACAAATATATTATCTCTTTCTCACTTTCTCTGTATGATATATAATTCGCAGCAAGTGATTCAAAAGTAGTTTATAACAATTATTTCATTTAACGTACTATTAGAAAACTTATAATTTTAAAATGTCGAAGTAATTTTTTTGCGTTACGGTAAATTACTATAAGAAACCCTTAAAAAAACTGTCCTTTACACTAAATTACCCTCTATTCAAACCCGTTATCTAAACCAACACCTTGGGCACATTCCTTTCCTAGACGTGCACCAAAACAACCCTGACCATTTGCGCTTATTGTTGAGAACCCTCATTTTGACGAGGAAACAATGCGTTAAAGAATAAAAAAATTGGTTGTAACTGAGCTTCTGATGACTATCACTAAATGAATAACTACAAGGAAGAGAAAAAAAATATTTCTTGGAAAGTAAAATTCCCCCTCATGCAAATTACAAAAACTACGCGTTTAACTATTCAAAAGAAAACAAAATATACACCATTTTCCTTTTTTTTTTCACTATTGCTTTCTTCTAAACATAGCGAGTGTGTTTCGCAAAAACATCTGCTTTGGGTATTAACACGGATTGCTTATTGCTTCACGGTTTCGAGCGGCTGCTTTTGAACTTCACCTCTTGCATGCTTAAAATAAAAAGAACCAGCGAACTTGACCCAGTGTGCTTCGACTTACTTTTTGACAGCGATTCTGTGTCGCCCAAAAATCAACACATGCAAATCGTACTCTTTGATCCTTGAACTCGCGTGATTCGTAAGCAAAAGAACTTCTCAAGTATGGTGGTATCCCTCTTATGCGCGGTTTCGTTATCAGTTGGTAGATGCGGTTCAGGTACTCTGAGTGTGAAATTGTGTAAACAATTTAGTCAATTTTAATTGATCACCATTTTTTTATCCTTTTTAAATGCCTTTTAAGGATATAAAACAATTGAATTTACAATTAAAATTTTACTTTTTATGAAATGCTGTATGTTTCCGAATTTAAACCAATCCGTATATAAGCTGAGAATGCGTTTTTTTTTTTCAAAAATTTAAGCAAAAAGAAATTCGTGCAGTTTTTAATTATTTTACCATGAGAGGGAAAATGTAACTAAACGAATAAAAGGTATGGAATACTTTCCAATCAAATTGCTGTATAATAAAACGTCAGTACTCTGTAACTCTATCTCCAGTAGCGTAGCGGAGAATATTAGGATCTCTCTGCAAAATCCGGTTTTGGATCCCAAGCAGGTTCTTACAAAGAACTGCAAAGCCATAGCATATCATAGGCTTTGGGCCCCCTAGAATCCTGCCCCCCCCCCCTCAATTTGGGGATACTCGTTACGCTAATGCCTTTCACAAAACTAGATATATATTTTTTTTTTGATTAATTTATTTTATTGTGTAGAGTCTATGATATCCCTACTTTCTGCTCTATTTTTTAGTGAGGAGGGGGGGGGGGAGAAAAATTTGTATACGGGACGTGATCGTAATCCTATGTTTCATGCCCTGGAGTTTGTGAATGTGAATTTTACAAACTATTCGAGAACTCGCATTCTGACACTGACTTCAAAGGAATTATGTGCTTTTATTTTTCTTCTACATTAAAAGTTCCACAAATTTCTTTTAAAAAGTCCCAAAGTTAAAAGATTAAATCTTTTTTTCATGGCAAATGAAAATTGTTAAGAAAAAATCGTCTTTCCTATGCTGCATTTCTCTGAGATTAGCAAAATCCGTATATAAGTCGACCCCCTTACTTTCACTTCAAAATTGTTCCAAAAAGTCACGAACATGTACGGTAATTTTAAATACGAATATTTAAGTCTAAGCTAACAAATCGGCGGTGGTGGTAATGTGTGGTGGTGGGGAGAGGTTAATGCTTTTACAACTGTAAAAAAAATAAGTCAAAATTATTAAAACAAACCCTTTATTATTACCCTTTGTAAAACAAACAAATAAATGGAGCTTATTTCATAAATAAAATAAATTTTAGATAAATTTTTTGCTTATAAAAATGTTACGAAAATATAATTATTAACTTTGAAAACACATTTAAAACTCACGACCCACAATTAATAATTTTTAGCTTCGCCAATATAATAATATGTAGCAAATATTATTTCATAAAATAATCATACTTAATTCTAATGATTTACAGATAAACATTTTTTAATGACGAATACTCCTTTCAATGACCTATTACCTTAATAAATTACTATAGTTGTCTCTTAGATTGTAAGATGATCTTATAAAATAAATGTAATGGTTCCATAGGAATATAATGGATATCCCCTCGAAATTTAATTGGGGATGGTTATCAATTTCATCTTACCGTGTACAGAAACAAGCAAGTTCAGTTTACTATTTTTATTTTGGGAAAAATGATTTAAGTTTTCTCTACACATATATACGCTCGTAGGTGTGTGCATACGCACATACTATATAGTTCATTATGCAAATACTCGTGTAGAGGGAAAAAGTCGAATAGAAGACAAATTTATCGAACTTTTGCCTCCATTTTCTTATAAGTACATTTCAAAAAGGGGACAAAAAATCCCCATAATCTCTCAGCTAGGGAGTTAACAATTACAAGGATAAAAGGATGTTATAATCACAATAAAATGAGGGGAACCTATAGTTAGTTTTAGAAAGTGCGTGGGTGGTTTCAAGAAAAAGTTTGGTGCAAGACAGTCACTGAGTAAGGCACGTTCAAACTATCAAGATATTCTTTTTCTAGGAACCGAGAATAAATCTGTCATAGCACGGGATTTAATACTTTTAACGCGGGAAAAGAAAGGAAAACTGGTTTAAATAAAAATAAATAAAATTAAAACAAATTAATCTTGGAGATTGTTATATGTGTGTGTATATGGTGTGAGTGAGAGAGAAAGAGTTTTAGGTATATTAATTCAATTTATTATTCCAGCTTATAAGCAATCCTGGAGCCAAACTTTATCTTTTTATACGCATCATTTCAACTAGAATCTATTTAATATGTTGAATAAGAAAACGAGATACATATTTCAATTGTGTTCGATATTATTCATGGTTATTTGTGATTTTCATTTATTTCCAAGACCCAAAGTACATATTATTGAAATACAAGGTTGTAAAGTGCATGCTAGTAAGATTAAAGTTACACGTTATTTAATTCAGCAAAGTAGTTTCATTTTTGTGTTCAACTTCTATCGAAAAAAATATAATCATTACAAAATCACTCATCTTGCAATATTTTTAATAATTCTTTCATAAGTCTTATTCTTTTCAAAGAAATACTTTTTTTTCCAGAAAATAAATCCCAAAACATTTTGCTAGTTCTCTTTTGATTTTTATACTTTGAGTTTACAGTGCTGAGTCCCTTTGCCCATTTTAATCACATTATCTCGTTTCGTCACTTTTATGGCATCTATAAAAGGATAAAGGAATGAGTAGAGCAACTTCTGTTTGAATATAAATTGGGAGTTTTATTTTAGTTAGCTTATTTTTTAAATGTACTTCTTTTCCTCCTTCTTCACAAAAAATTAATAATCCGTCTTAATAAAAACATAATTATTACCACCGGATGTAATATTTTATAACAGTTGGAATATAAATATGATGCTTCCAACTTGTTTTTGCAGTACATTTATGAGGAATGAATATTTTTTTTTGAAAAACTGAATTTCATTGTAGGAAATGTTACATAAAAGAAATTAAAAATTTTCCATGCGTATTCAAACGTCTCTATTAATACTGCATGGCATGCAAAAGTCCAAAGTGCAATATAATTCCAAATGTTGTTTTTTTACATAAGTTAAAATTGTTGCAGTGATTCTATACCTTTCTTATCTTATTTTAATATCTTAATATTAATCCTTTTCAGTCCAAAATGCAATCTAATTTCGAATTATTTTACATACGTTTAAATTGGTTTAGTGACAATAACTTTCATATCTTATTTTATATCTTTTTAATATCTTTCTTTAATAACTTCCTATTAAATTCAAATAACAGTGTTGGGTTGAATAGAACGTTGCGTTGAACTATTGGAATTAAAGAAAAGGGATGTGAATTTTATTTACATCATTCTTAATTTTAGAAAAATCATTAAATTAGAATATGATTAAGTGTGGAATCTTTTATAACAACTATTTAGTCATTGGATTATCCGTAATTGAATTGGTTTAGTTTTCTCTCTATTTTCTTCAAATGTGAGTAATATCGTTCCAAGAAGTACTTTCTCTAAGCATATTCTTTTCGTGCTAAAATTTTCGAAATTTACTTTAAGTAACCATTTCTTCAAAATTAACTTACATTTGTCAGATCAACTTAGAACATAAGCCTAATTTGCGACCTAGATTTTAATTACTTGTCAGAACTTTCATTACTCATATTCATGATAAATTGGGAAATAATACATCGATATCAAATTATATACGTGTCTTTGTTGATGTTGTGAAAAGGAATTTAATCTCCCCCCCCCCTCTCCCTTTACGAAATATTAAATAATTTTTCAATTATTAACAAAATTGAGTTTATAACAATAAATTCATGCAAATTTACAGCAATTCAATCAGCTTTTATATTTTATTAACATAATACAAAACATTGAAAATAAAATATTAGTAATCTGTTATAAATAATTAATGACTAATACTGAAGAACTTTATTTTCAATTCGTATTTTTTTTTTCATGTTAGTAAAATAAGTAAGCTTCCGGGATTAAGTTGATTTACTTTCTTTGAATAAAAGCCATTGAATTTTCGTTTATTATATGCTTTAATGTCCATCATCTCAACTTTTTGTCGAAATAAAGCCTTCGAAATAGATTTCACATTTTTAAGAAGTTTGTCATTCAAATAAAAAAAAAAACTTTAATGTGATAAAAGACGTATTTCAAATCTAGAATATAGGAACATAACAATTCATTTCATCGATAAAATAAAATGCATTTTTTACTTTCTTAATAATTAATACCTATATAATGCTACGTTAAGGTTTTCTTATAGCTTTCAGTAATTTTGTAAAATTTTAAATGGTATTCTGAATTGAAAAGAAATAAATTTTTCAAATAATCATTTCCTTTTAGTTTAAGTTATTATTATTTGCTATTTTTCTGCTAAAAAAGAATATACCAACATCCTGTTCGTCATTCAATCATTATTATTACAATGAAAGTAGCAATTATTACAATGAATATAAATGATAATCTTAATTAATCTTTAATGTAAGTAATAAATCAAACATGAAAATCTAATTTAAAAAAATGTTCTTAGCTGGGAAGAAAAAAGCATAAGACAAGATGGAGTATGTTTCATTCCCTCCAACAGTTTGTTAAAATGTTGACCTTCCTGCAGTAATCATTATCACGAAAAGAAAAAGTTGTACAGGGATGTTAAGAAAAGTTTTTATGTATTAAGGAAGTTAACATGTATTAGTTGCGGGTGTGTTTGAAGGTTTGACAATACTATACTCTTTATTAAACTATATTCTGCAATCATTTTTGTGCACTTATTGACAAATGAAGTAATAGAAAATTCTTTTCTGAAGTTAAAAATAGTTCTGAATAATTTTAGTATTTTGTAAAAAAAACTGGAGAACAAAATGACTTCGCACAAAAAAGAACGATATACATTCATGATTCGAGCTTCCTATGATATGTGTTAAGATATAACTTTACATCAAGTCTTGAGAAAGATAAATTAATGTTTTTTTTAATAATTGGTAAATAATTTATAAAGCGAAATATTTTATACACATTTAAAAATTAAAATAATGATAATCACGAGTAAATAATAAAATTATCTATAACTGAATACGATATTGTAAAATAATAGTTAGTAGGAAAAGCTAAAGAAGGGAAAATGAAAAGAAAACTCCCAAAATTAAAATAGACCTGTTTATGTATTAATTTTGATTGAGGCTCGAAAGTCTTACGTTACAAGTTCAAAATCTTTTTTTTTTCTTAAAAAGAAAGTTTTAAGTACAGTTTAAGTTGACGAAAATTCAGAATGACTCCAGTAATCACTACTATACCTACAAACTATAAAAAATTTTAATTTTGTATGCTGAATCATTTTTAAATACATTTCTTAGCTTAGGCTAAATAAGTTGCCAAAGTTGTATGCAGTTACCTAATGTAGAATCTAACTCTTAATCCAAACAAGATCGCGTCAGTTAAATACAATATGTTCCAAATTTGACATGAGAGAGACTCAAGTGTGAAGAATGATGTAAAAATTAACTTGTGTATTTTTTCTGTAGAATTCCTTACGTGTTGGTGTAATTTTTTTTATATTTTAATAATTTTTGAAGCATGAATAATAACAATATCTAAAGCTAGATTCGCCTCATGAATAAATACAATATATAAAACTAGATTCGCGTCAAAATATTGAATTTACTCCATAAAAAATCCAAACCTTTTTTTTTTCTTGCATTTATGAAAATGATGATATTGTTTTATTTTCTTAAAAATATCTATATACATAGACCCGTATTTCTGTTTCTTTGTTACTATATTACTCTTAATTTTATCGAAATATTTATAGACATACTAGCTTTTACCCGCGGCTTCACTCGCGTTGATGTCTTTAAATAGCTGTCACAGAATAATTATAAGAAAGTAAATAAAATATATTTTTTTATTGCTTGACTTGGACCATTGAAATTTAAATATTCTAAAATCGAGCTTAGTTTTAAAAAATGTGGGAAAACATACTTTATTATAATAATTAACAACAAAAATTCACACAATAGCTCAAACCATTAATATTTTAAAAAGTTGAAAGTATCTACGTTTAATAAATAATTTCCCTTTAGTAGAGCTCAGAACAGAATATTATTTTAGGATGCTAGTGTATATTATATTACATGTTCTACTATCAGGTGCAAATATGGGAAGATTTCGGCCATTGGAGAAACGCGAACAGGATACGTAAAAAATTGCCTTTTGTAAAGCTGTTAAATTACACTATGCTTCAGTTATTTGTTACAAATGTGAGAAAAATTTTATAAAATTTCCGTTAATGCTTGATTTTGTGCCAACTTGGCTGGGTTAAGCAGTTCCGTAGGAATCTGGGGATAAAATAAACCCTATGTTACTCGCTGATAATATAGCTTTCCATTGATGAAAGAATTTTTAAAATCTGTTGAGTGACTTAGGCGTAAAAACATAACAAACAAACAAACTGAAATTCGCATTTGTAATACTATCAGGATTAGGATAACTATTGTTTAAATGTGACTGAAAAACGTAAATAAATAAAGGGAAAAAAAGGTAAACTTATAAACTTTTTGTTACTCTAATTGTTTTTGTTTATGAAGCTCTCATTTATTATTTTTAAAAGTGCATCCGAAACAGAGCTGATACCATACTTAATTGAACAGTAAGATAACTATCATAAAAAAATTTATGACACGTGTCAGCGTATTATCATATGCGCGTAATATTATGTCTCGTGGAGAGAGCATCGGTCGCCAGTAACGAAAACAACGACTTCATTAGCTCAGCTTGGCATTCAATTTGGCGTTCACCTTGGCATTCAGTTTCACGTTCACCCGTATAGTTTCCGTTCCCGTAAGAATACGGCAATAAAATATAGCCTATGTTACTCGTTGATAATATAGCTTTTCATTAGTGGAAGAATTTTTAAAATCGGTTTCGTGGTTCAGGCGTGAAAGCGTAACAAACAAACTTACATTCACATTTATAATATTAGGATTAGGATAATATGTTGTATTATCTGAAGTAAGACCTCTCATTTTTCGGTCGATTGAAAGGAGAAAATTGTTCGTTCCTAGAAGGATTCGAAAATATTAAAAAGACGTGCTTGTTGGATAAACTTTAATACGGTTACATTAACAATACTGTCCATTTTGATCACAGGAACAATTAAAATTTGCAAAAGAATTCTAGGCTACTGCTTCAAAGCACACATTTATATGTAAAATCTCCCAATTAATTTCCTTGCTCATATTTTATATTATTACTCACTCTTTATATTCGAGAATAACTAATTTATTTCAAAAAGAAGAACAAACATAAAAAGACAATTAAATAAGTTATTTAGATGATAAGATTTAAGACCTCCATGCATGTAAGTGCAAATAACCTTTCTGATCATCGAAGCAAATAGTAATGAATAATGAGCAACCAAACAATCTCTTCAAGTCATATGTATTGAATGCAAATTTTCTTCATTTCAATGACTACAAAACTAATACTGTGTATCGCTAAACCGTTCACACTCCAATCCAAATCCCAGAATTACATCACTTGCTTAATGTTAGCAACTCAGAATTTTCTCTCGTTTTTAGTATTGTAACATCGATGAGAAGCAAATCATCTAGGAATTGCTCGTGTAGGGGGAAGTAATACACTCCAGAATTAGCCATGTTTCTCAACTTTTGAGGTATCTGATGCAAGCAATTATTTTAAGGCTTGCAACACATATCCGAGGCTGTTACGCTACAGTGCACTTGACTTTGAGACGAAAATTGCGAGGACATTTTTCTTTAAAAAAATATAAGAAAACAGCTTTTTTTCTTCTCGATATCTGAGTTTGGTGGTGGACACTTAGTTTGCGCAATACACCCTCCGATATACCCTTGCGAGTTGCGTTAAAAAAATGCGTTGTTTAAATGTTGTAAAAATTTGATAAAGGAAATTCACTCCGATGCACGAAAAGTACGCAGGAGACTTAGTGATACGTGGTGATAAAAAAAAAAGTTGTGTAAACGTTGAGAACAACCTTCGAGTTTTTGGGAAGTTTCTTACAACTTTTTTTCTACAATTAAGAAATAAAGACCGTCGGTGAAGAGTCGAAATTGCGATCGTTGCCAAATTTTTTACCTTGATTCCGTCTAATTTGTTCGCGTTTTAGAAATTTCGACGCGTATTTCAGAGGATTGGAAATGTATTTCGTGTAAAACGTTTCATGCTGGAATTAATTACTTTAAAGGGATTTTTGCTTTAATACCACAGCAAACATTCTACAACGAACATTTGTCTGAAATTATTCCTTATAAAAAGATAAATTTTATGGGTTTATCAGTAAAAATTTAAATTATTTTAAGAAAATCAAAGTTATATAAATACGATGCGGTTATATTCAAGAAAAGTCTAATATTTTCTCTAAATAAAGTGAAATAAACCAAGATCATTTAATAAATTAAATCAAATGTTCATATGTAAAAATATAACTTTTATAAACTAAACTAATTCATAATTTGAAAAACTCACAATAATAAGTTATATGGAAAGTTGTTAACTACAATTTTCTATTATGTGGATAATACCTATGTATACCTATTATAAATGCATTATAATAGGCATGCATAGGTATACCTATTATAAAGCATAAAATTAATAATGCAACATAGGTTGCGTTATTAATGCAACCTATTATTAATGCCTACCAATAATGTATACCTATTATAAATGCATAAAATTATTAGATAATTATGAAAAGTTATTTTATTTCATGCCATGAAATTAGATGTATCTTACAAAATAAAATTAAATAATAATTTATATTTGTAATATTAATTAATTTTATAAACATAAATTAAGAAGTCATATGCGTATTAAGCCAAAGTACGTAATTAAATGTAAACTTCTATTTTTTAGAATATTAAACGTAAAATTCTAAAAAACTATATTCATATTGTTTATCATCAAAAATATATTACTGAAGAAGTTTTAGTTTTCTAAAAGATTTGACTTCCTTTTTTTTTCTAAGAAGTCAAAATTATGAATAAGCATAATAATATTATTCCTAAATTTTTAATCTTTATGCTGATTTTGTTAATATTTTAGTCACTTAAATTTAAAAATGAAACTGGATTATTTCATCCAACAAACAATAAACAGAGCAACAAAATATTGAAATTTTTTAATATTAGATAAATGAAGATGGGAAGAGAGATAACTTTTCCCTGATTAGTATTTTCTAAAAGCATACCTACTAAGTAGAAATTAATTTTAAAGCATTTAATTTTAAAGAGTTGTTTAGTGTAAACAATCTTTTGTAATAAGTATAAAAAAGAAGGGAAAAAATTGATATAACGACAGGAAATGTTTCGAATCTCGCGTCTAATTAGGTCACGTATTTACCTTTATTGATATTCCATACACGTATTATCAATTCGAACAGCATTTTGTTTACATTTAAACAAGGAATTATCATAAAAAAACAAACATTGTTCTAGAAGGTAACAGTGAACCTTTCTGTTAATTGTTACAAAGATATTTTGACAATTTTCCCATTACATATCCTTTATTTACATACTTTTGAAAAGCCTTTCAATACATACTGTAGAATTAACTCGGATCTTCACAGCAAGGCTGAAGAATACCGAGAAAAGATAATCAGATTTTTATAAAAAATTAACTCAAAAACAGGTGGGCAAAAATGGCTGCCTCACAATTGTTTGACAGAACTGAATAATTTGACTTGAATAATAATTTGAATAATTTTAGTCATTTTTTTTATTCCTGTTAAAATGTTATATAAGATAAGATCGACCAGTAGACTAAAAAAAATTTAAATTTTATGTATCAAATTATCAAGAGAGCTAAGAAAAATTTTCTTGCTGTTTTTCTTGCATCGAAACGTTACTTTTAACAATATTTTAACAGCATACTGGAACTTATTTTATACAGTTAGTTACTCAAGGGAACATATTCCATACTAATAATTTCTTAAAACGTATAGACTGTACAATTTATAATTTTTTGCAATTGCTACAAAACGGAATCTCTATTTTTTATAAAAAGTTCAAATAATTTTTTGATTCAATTAATTTTTTTTTTGTATTGTAAATTTCTAAAAACTTCTGTTGAGTAACTATAAATACAACTAACTAACCCTTATGATGTAAGGTTATTGTCTTCTTTACACGATGTTTTTGACCGTAGGGTGTCAGGATTTCCCCAACCACACATGTTGCATCTTCAATTAATCTTTGTTCAGCTTATTTTGGAATTCGTGTTGAGAATTTTTATGAGAATGTTGCTCCTGGTTGTTGTGTTTTACCCAAACCTTTACTCTAGGAATAATTGTTTTCTGAAGATTTATTGGCTGTGTAATACCTCAATAGACGTCATTCAAAATGAATGGAACGCCCATCAAGAAAATGAAGGCTTGGTAGTATATCAAAAGAGGGAAGCAAAATAGCTTATTTCTCAACTAATACCTTACCAGTTTATCAATTTTAAATATAAAGAAACCTTGTTTCATATTTAACAAAATGAATAAAAAGGTGCATAATCAAGTAATCATATATCATAAAATCTGGTTTATTCAAAAGGATAAAACCGCATGAAATTTCTCTTATTATTTGCTGGCCGAAAATTCCAATAAAAGAACGAAAATGCTGACACCCAATGAAAATGAAGAGTTTTTGTTTGTTAAGTTTAACAACGTTTTATATTTTTTTTTTGTTAGATTTATTTTGACAACCTTTTCTATTACGTTTTACTTTGTTTCTAAAATTGTATGTTGTTGTTCATTTTGATTTAGTATATAAATAGCAGTCATTTCAATTCCAAAATACTTTATTTTCATTACTTATTAACATATATTAGGTGTACCGGGAAGTTCTGTCCATTCCTTTGATGTACATTTAGCTTTCTCTTTTTATCATAAAATACGAATATACATATTGACCTAGTAAATGAGTTAAAACGAAGATGGTTGTTGTTAGTATTAAGTGAGAAGCAATCGTATACCCATGTCTACTGATAAAGTTCATTTACACCACTGTATTTTGAACAAATTTCTACAAGAAAGGAATGCTACAGAAGCATGTAGAAATTTTTTTTTGAAAGTGTTTGATAAAGGTAAATTTTTTGACAGTGCATGCAAAAGATGATTCTAAAAATTTTAATTCCCGTAAAATCTGGCGTAAAACGCGCACTTTTGACAACAAAAAAAATGTCGAAATTTACTACTGCGCGTTATACCCCGGGTATAAAAATGATAGCTTTCAAAATAAAAAAAGAGAGGAGCATAAAAAAAATTTCACATCCACATTATCGAAATATTGTTTATTTAAAAAATGATGCACCTTATGAACTTCAAGAGTTAGAATTCTAGAATCATACTATTTTTTCGAAAGCCAGAGATAATGCCTCTAATAAATGACTTCAAAACATAAGAGCTCTGTATACGTACATTTCCAATTTCGTCACAAAAAGGGGGGGGGGTGCGCGATATACAGCGAAAATACCTAAAAATTAAAAAAATGCGGCTTTAAAGTATAGATGCGCTTTATACGGCGGTGCACGTTATATGCCGGATTTTACGGCGATTGATTTTTACCTTTCTAATAAGCTGCTCTTTCTAGAACAAAATCCTTTTTTTAACCACAACTTAGATTGCGGAAATACTTGATTCATCTCAACAAACCATTTCGAACCATACTTGGAAACTAGGATTTGTTGAGGAAATATTCAAGATATCATGTAAGTTAAGTGAGAAGAATTTGAAGAATCGTATGATCGTTTGCACATCCCTAGTCGCATGGAACATAACTGAATCCTTCTTGGACCGGAAAACTAGGGATCAAAAGTGGATTACCTATGAAAACAATGTAAGAAAAAAAATCATATTGTGAATTCAGAAAACCTCCCACTACGCCTCTAAGTCACAATTGAGCCTGAGTAAGAGAAAGTTGGTGGTACATTCGAGAATCAATACATTTTGAGTTGTTTGAAACAAAAAGAAATCTAAATTTGAGAGGTTCTTTAAAAAATTGGCCAGTTTAAAGACAGCACTCCAAGAAAAGTAGTTGGCGATTTTCATTAGGAAGGACATCATACTGCTTCAGGATAATGTCAGGCCACGTGCTGCTTTGGGAACTCTTCAGAAACTCGCAGAACTAGGCTGGGGAATTATGTCGCATCTACCATACTTCCCGGACTTAGCACCCTCTAATTATTGCTTGAATCTGTACTTTAAAAAATTTTACAGAGCAAAAAATTCAAAAACAAAAGAGATATCAGACAAGCGCTGGCCCGATTTTTCGCCTCTAGGGATAAGGCATTTCTTAAAAATACGATTACAGCAAAATATATCCATAAAAAAACCCAGCGGCCATAATAAAAACAATGATGACAATTATATTGTTCCATAAAGTTCATTCGAGGTATGAAAAATTTACTTTGTTTCATTCTAAAAACGAGCAAGATATGAAAATTTAATTTATTTTATTCTAAAACTTTCCGGTTTGCCTAATATAATCATTTACATTAAAAATATTTATTTATATACCTTTTCTTTCTTTACTCATTACGATACAGCAAAATTTAAACTTGATTACATATTTCTGAGAAATTTGCAATCATTTTTCACTTTTATTCCGCTCTCTATTAATTGAAATAGCATTTAAAAGGTAAATAAAAAAAGAATATATTTGATGCAACATATTTTTTTATTAATAACAATAAGTATTTTTAGCATGTTCATCCGTGGTTTCTAATAATTAAAGAGAATAAATTGTTTGTTTATCCTTCGTAAAATCATGAATGAGAGAGCCAAAATTGCAATGAAACCAGGCGAGTTGATAACAAATGAGTTTCATCGATCAATTTTTGACAATGTAATTGTGCAATAATTTGGCTAATGCTCAAAACACGCTTCATTATGTATACATTTGATTTTAAATCTGTGAAACGTAGTTTTATTTTTTAAAAAGTAATTTAATTATTTTAAGGAATACAAAAACTTTTATTCTAGAAGACGATGTTTAGTTTTATTTTTTAAAAAAAGCAGAAGTTTTCTGTCAAATAAAATTCTTAATATTTATTTAAAAACTTCAGAGAAAAAGCAGAATGTAATGAAAAATTTAATACTATTGGATACATCAAAAAACAAACGACTGTTAATGAAATGTTCGTTTTATTAACCTAGTAAAAAGTGATTTAGAAAATCCGTTTCTTGCAGAAGATCAATTAAATGGTCAGTTGTGATATCAAATAACCTCATTGGGATTCGAAATAAATGTTTTACAATATTTTTCTGATCAACTTATATTTAAAGTGATAGTTTTGAAATTTAAAAAAGAATCTCAGAACTATACATTAAAATAACGCGTTTCTGGTAAGATCATATTGATTTACTTAAATAAAAGTATTGTAAAATCCGGCACTTTTAACACAAAAAATAAGATAGAAATTTACGAGTCCGAGTATAAAAATGAGAGCTTTAAAAATAAGGCAAGAGGTTTATAGAAAAAAATTAGAGTCCTACATATATCAAAATAGCGTTTATTTAAACGAAATAACGCTCCTTATGAACTTAAAGAGTTGTAGTTCTAGAAGTATACTATTTTTCTAATGTTTGGGATAATATCTCGAATAAATGACGGAAGTGAATTGCTGCTATACACATATCAGGTTTCTTCGTAAAAAAAAGAGGTGCACGTTTTACGGCGAATATACCTAAAAATTAAAAATTTCAGCTTGAAAGTATAGGTGCACCTTATACGCCTGATCTTACGGAATGCTCAAATTCAGAATCGATCGAAAACGGACTTAAAAAAATTATTTCTCAGGATTTGTTTGATCTATATTTATCATACCTTTTATTTCAAATGAAGACCAGAAAAATAAATAATAATTTATTTGCTGTACAATACTTCATTGATTAAACACTAATTTTATTGCAATTCGTCTACAAATTAGCTGGGCACAAAGAATGATTTATCGCATGTAATATACACTTAAAAACTAAAGTACATATTGTTGTAAGATAGAGAAATAGTCCAAGTTTACCATTATCCCATCGATGTGGTTTCCTTTCGTTACCCTACAAATGTCCCCTCTGTAAATCAGCTCTTGATACAAATTTGTCAGCATGTTTCCGTCAATCAAATTAATTTCAGGGCAGAGTTTTTATTTTAGCTCAGGAATGGACGTAGGAAAGTGTACAGTGTACCCTTGATCCTTTACAAAACCTCATACACTGAAATCCAGTGATGAAAGATGTTGTAATCATGGTGGGGCTATTGTGAATAATACCTCTACATCCAAACTGATGCCTCAGCTTAGAGGTAAAATGTAATGTCGTAATGAAAATGACAAGTCACGCCATTCTGTTGAAAAATGTAATCCCTCTGGCCTTTTTCTTTGATGATTGCAATAGCAAAATCTGTAGAATGTCCAGGTAAATACCATTAAACAATATTATCTCTTTTCGGAATTTTTTCTAGTATTCTCGAATAAAACTTCGTCGTACTTACACAACAAATGATTTTCATGAAACCAAAGACAGCATTTCGCTTTTTCAGTCTCCATTATCCTGATGCCCAACCAAGATTGAATACCAAAAGACAGTGTCAGTTATGACACTTAATACCAAGGATATATTCAAGAAAATAAACGGGTTAATTTCATTTAATATTTCTTACGTAATTGCCCAACTAATTTGTAGACACCCTACCCTGTATTTGGCTCACAGTTGCTTATGTTTATTGCTGTAAGAACTTGAAGTTTAAAAGATTATCTAAGCGAGGTGAACGATATACCACTGATTTTGTTATATTGATTAATGATATGCTTAACTATTTTCATGATTACTTAATTTAATATTGTAAAATCCGGCGTTTAACGCGCTCCTATACTTTTAAACTGCATTTTTTAATTTATTAGGTATATTCACCGTATAATGTGCACCTCCTTTTTTACGAAGAAGTCTGAAATGTATGCGTGCAATTATCTTCCGTTTGAAGTCATTTATTCGAAGAATTATACCAAGCATCAGAAAAAATAGTATACTTCTAGAAGTACAACCCTTTAAGTTCGTAGGAATGCTATTTCTTTTAAATAAACACAATTTCAATATATGCAGAAGTCTAATTCGTTTCATGCTCATCTTTTTTTTTAATCATTTTTAAAGATCTTTTTGTACCCTGTGTATAACGCGCACTCGTAAATTTCGATCTTAATTTTTGTGTTAAAAGTACGGATTATACGCCAGATTTTTTACGATAGTTATATGCATACATAATTATTAATTTAATTTATATAACTATCAATTATGATCATTTTATAGATGAGATTATCTCAATATGATCATCACACAAAACTATTCAGACATAAGTCATATGCAAATTAAAAGAAGCTTATTTCAAAAGGAAAAAAAAAATTCTTTTAGTGATGAATTTTAAGAAAATTTGACAACTGATAATAAGTTATGAAGTCAACTATTTCGTATTAATGTATTATTTTTAATACATGAATAATTTAATTTGATAAACATATAAATAATTCTGATTTTCTCCATACATTCATCTCATTTTGACTGCTAATCTATCGCACTCGAATTTTCAGAAATATGATAAATAGACTTTTAATGCTTTTATCAGAAAGAGAAAAATATTTTATTTTAAATGGAAAAGGATAACTACTAACATATCAAAAGGGAGCAGTAAAACGCAAATCTTAAATAGTGTTCATAAAAATAAGAGATTAAATATTGATACACTGACGAACTCTTTTTTTTTTTTATAAGAGAAAAAAATTGTAATCCGTCAACGATGCATTACATAAAAAAATAAATACTGAGAAATATTACCTAAAATATGTTCTTTATATCCTCAAATACCCTTCTCTCTGTAATTCAAAGCTTTTATCTTCTTGAACATAAAATTTAATATTGAAATTTATGTTAAAAGTATATTCATTGAATTGTCTGCATGGAGTGCATTTTTCTGTTTCATTAATCTGAGCAATTTTTGAGAATATTACACTAAGGGTTTTCCCGACAGAAAGGAATGTATTGCATGCTAAGAAATCATGAGTTAAATTAATTTTTATTTCCTTGTATAATACTTTTATATTTTTCATATACTCTCATTGCTCTTGAAAGTTTTTACTTTAATTCACAAAGAACAACAACGATAACAATGTTGTCAATTTGTTAAATATACAATCAATAGGATGAAAAGTTTAAATAGTAGGAATATTTTTTCGGGTACACAAGTAAATTCTTTTGAATTCAATGTGAGAAGCAAAAGTCGGATATCATCCGATTCTGTCTGTTCGTATAATTGTAAAAATTATCATAAATCATTAGCGTAACTGTGTAACATGAATGTTTAATAATGGAACAGGTATTGACTCGTAAAACATTCGTAGCATATTATTTTGTTAAGTTTCTATAGTTCAGTGATGTGTTAAAGTGTTTAGTAATAGGGAGGTATTTGATACATATTAAGTCTTTTTCAACAAAACAGCAGAGAATTGTTCACAGTTTGATAGAGAATGTTACAAACTGAATAAATTTTAGGCAGAGAACAGGGGCGTATCTACTGTCGTATCAGCCGTATCAATGATACGGGCCCCTAAGCTACAGGGACCCAACATGTGTAGTATAGTACCACTAACAGGGCTTTCATTTCTAAAAAGGGCCCCGAAGAAGTTTTGATACGGGCCATTCAGAACTATCTACACCTGTGCTAGGAATCCTATTATTCATGCAGTCTTATAAAACTTAGGCATTACTTATATATTAACAAATATCTTTTAGGCCAGTGCTTCTCAAATTTTCTATATTTGTGACCAAATTTGCAATCATTTTTCATCGCATCCCCATGCAATAACGATATATTGAATGCGATAATAATGTACTTTGACGCAACAGCTACACAATGAGACTTTTGTTATAAATCATACAAAATTTTCAAGATAAGTATTAAATTTTGAATTCAATTTTGTATATGACAAGCCCATGGGAGTCCCTAGCAATTATTAAAATTGTTTTTAATTTCGTATTGATAAATTAATTATCGAATACATTGTGCACTACTGATACATGTATATCATATAAATGTAAATGTGTATTTTACTTTTTATTATGTCAGGATGTATTTTGTTTTGCTTTCTTTCAGTAAATAATTAAATATTTTAAATCTTTTAATTTTGACTTTGCGATATATCCTTGTTCCCCCACGCAAGGTAAACATGCCCTCCTAGGGGGGGGGGCATGCCCCACAGTTTGAGAAGCGCTGTTTTAGACAATTGCTTAAGAAAGATATTTTTTATCCTTTTTATATGCTATAAGCCTTTTCTCAATAATTGATTTCATTCTGAAACTTTTTGAAAAATATTATCTGTTAGCTTGAGTAAAGTTCTAGAACCTATGGCACGCGGTACAATTCTCAATGGCACTCAATACCACACTATAAATTTATCAATTTTTGAGTGGGTGGAAGTTTATAATCTTGAAATTGTGTTTATTTAACTAACATCTTCAGAATTATGGAAAGCAAAATTTACAGATTTTTGAAAACCCTGGAAGATAACTACTGATAGATTTAAATTACTGGATGCTCTTGTTGGAGAGATTTAATACTGTGATGAAAACTGTGAATGATCTAATTTCGGTTTTTGGTTTTACATATCTACGTGAACATATCTTTTATCACACGAAAAATATTTTGAATCCGAAAAGAAGTTATGTAACAATTAAACATTAAAATCACGTCAAATCGAAAGTCAAACTATACCTCTGATATTGCGATAGGAAGTGGAGCGGTGCAAGAACAAAGTTCGTATTAAAATATTTCTTATTTTAACTATATTGAATGAATATTTATATTTTATGTTATTTATTCCTTATTAAAAAAATGTTATAAGATGCATAATACCCAATATATGTACAATTTTAATTTTTTACTTATGTTGAGGACATAGTTATATTTCATTTTGTTTTTATTTTATGTTAATAAATATTTTTAAGAGATGCAAAATAAATATACAATAAAAATCTAAATTTGTATTCTTCATCTCTGTTCCCTGACTAATATTTTCATCTGCGTGGTTCTCTGAATCATATTGGTAGATTGGTTTGGTACACTACAGCTGCAAGGTTACCGACTCCTGTACTAGAAAGTTGTAATAAAACTCAGATATCAATAATTGTATACAATTTTTTTTTAATAATGAGGTTACATTGTTCTTCAATTTTAAATATTTCAAAAAAAAATTTTATAATGGTAGTGCAAACACACAAATTATTTAGGATTATTTTATAAAAATAATTAAATGAGAGACTTCATCCAAGCTTCCTTCTCTAATTTCATAATAGTTTTTTAAGCGTTGTTTTCAAAAGGAGAATATATGGAAAATATTTTGAACAAAAATTAAAACTTCCTCCAATGTTTCATACATATATTTAACAAAGAATTAAGAATTATATAAAAGATTGTGGAAACTCCCATTTCAAGTTCTGTACCTCAAATGCTTTTGTTATGAATCATTTCAATATTGAGACTTATTGGGGCGTTGACAATATCGTCTGTGTATGGGAATATCCCACTTGACAGCCCCGGGGGATAGTGGCATGTTCCGCATGAAGGGTGATGTGCATTGAGCAAGTAATTAGCCGGCCTTTAGACACTGAGTAACCTTGCTTTTAAGCAGCTGTACTCCCCTCTCTCTCCCCGTTACGCTGAGAGAAAAGGCGCGTCCAATCCAATCATGTTCCCCCAAAAGTATTTCATTAGCTTCAAGGTCACCATCTTGCTCTGAACCTCAATCCCACCCTCTTATTTTCGGAATTTTTTTTTTAAAGTTAAATTTCCTCTTTTTTTTATTCCTTCAAATGTAGGTAATTATCTATTTATTGGAAAATCAGTAAGTGATACATGAATTCTTTTTTTAAAAAATACAAATAAATTATGATAAAAATAAAAGCTACAGTTATTTTTTTAATCGCAAAAAGTAATAAGCAGATAAAATTAAATTAAAATTGTCTTCTTTTAAATGGAACAAGTTCTAGAGGAGAAAACCTGATGAAGGAATAATTATTTGCCGTAACAATTTTTTTGCTAAAAATTGTGTTACTTCTCTTTTATTTTAAAAAAAAGTGCTCCTGAAGTATAATTTTTTTGAAAAAAAAAATTCAGTTGATTATAATATTAGACTCATTTTAAAATTATATATTTTTGGTACTTCGGGCTCATTTTTAAAGTTAGTTTATTAGCTCGAATCCAAGTATTATTCGAAAATAGGTCAAACTTTATAAAAAATTTAAATAATTATAAGACCGCTATTTTCGTCTTTCGGTTAATTTCTGCTGTGTTTTTCTTTTTAGTGCACACACACACACAATTTGAACAGAAAACTTGTTAGCAGTTTTAAGTACTTTTCCATTTCGGGGGGGGGCGTAAGAATGAAACAAAAATCGCCAATTAATTGAGTAAGAAAAGTAACCTTTTTTCTCCAAAGTTGGAAACAATTGGAAAATTTCATGCCTCCTCAATAAAATTATAATTAAAGAATTTAACCTGGAATATAGAGAGAGAGAAAGAGAGGTTATATTACCTTATTTTGTGTGTCTGGTGTTTGATTTGGCTAAAAAAAAAAAAAAAATTCAGCCGTCGCTAACGGCTTTTTGAAACGGAAATGTAACTAATTTTCATATAGTCTTAATTTATAGTTATATATATATATATATATATATATATATCAAATTAGACAGTTTGCAGAAAGAATTTTATTTGTTAAAGATATTCTTAAAATGTTTCTATTTTTATCTAACAAGGGGAGGGCACGACTAAGGAAATTCATTTTCGGACGAGACTTGGTTTAATAGTAGTACTTAATTAGGGTGTTCAAACCTCAATGTATTAGCACCGAATGGCCAGTCAATTCGGAGAAAATAGCCTTCGAAATTCATGCATAGCTTTGATACAATTAAGTTTCAAACATCTCCAGCGATGCAGTGGCACAATTGGCAGAGTACCTGCTTTCTACGCGGACGGATAGGGTTCAAATCGCATAATGTAATTTTTTTACTTAATTAAAAAAATTTTAATTTAATAAATTTATTTATTAAATATTAAATTATATTTTATGTATTTTTTTGTATTTTATAAAGCAAAATAATTACTGTAATTATATAAAGGTTTATATTATATTTAATAAATATATATTTATATTAATAAATATTATTTATAATAAAATATATAATAAATATTAAATTATAAAACTATTTGTAGCTATTATTTTTATAAAATATCATTTGATATTTGTTATATATTTTATCATAAATATTATTTATTAATATAAAAATACATTTATAAAATATGAAATAAATATTTATGTAATTACAGTATATAAAATACAAAATAATTACATAAAATAAAATTTAAGATTTAATAAATTTATTTAATTAAGAAGATAATTAAATGAATTGAATAATTAATATTTAATTGTATAAAAGCTAAGCGTGAGCTTCGAAGGCTATTTTCTCCGAATTGACTGGTCATTCACCGCTAATACATTGAGGGTTGAACACCCTAATTAAGTACTGCTATTATACCAAGTCTCGTAACCAAAATAAATTTCCTTAGTCGTGCCCTCCTCTTGTAAGTATATACAGTATAACATAAAAATATTTTTTAACAAATATAATGCAAGAAATGGTTTCCATTCCATTTTAACGACAGGAAAAATATAATTTTTACTGATAACATTAATAGGATACAAACTATCAATGAATATTAAATGGCAATTGATATGTCATGAAAGAGCCCTATTTTTACGAAAATATTAATATTAATGATGATAATGATGATGATGAGATACAATAAAATTAATTGTTCATAAAAATTCTTTTTTACGCAGTTTTTACTACATAAAAATATGTATCATCTTTTGAAATTTGTGTTTTTTTACAAATTATATATTTTCCTCGGCAGTATTAGTTAGCTATAATGTAATAATGTATCTCCAAACTTAAAAACAATTAAAAATAACAAGGGCAGTTTTTATTACGCTTGCGAAACTTAAGTGAGAGTAATTACTGCGTTTGATAAAACACTACAGTAAATGGAATTTTAAAAAGTTAGTTCCCAATTTCTCATTCAATTTTATTTCTGCAAATTCCATAAATTGGTCTTTTTTAAATGAATACTAAGTAATTATATTTCTCAATCTCATTTCTTCTTTCCAAAAACCAGCTTACAATTTGATTGAGTAATTTTTAATAGATGTTATTGGTTAATGTCAATGGATCAATTGATTACCTAAAAGAGCATATGGCGTAATAGCATTTCTCTTGATTTTTTAAAAGTGTCGCAACCAACGAATCGGTCATTAGAAAATGTTTGTAGGTAATTGATAACTCATTCACTTTTTATAAGTAAGTAACATATTTTTCATAAAACTTTTAATGTAATCTTAATTACTAAAATTATTTTCAGTAAGTAATAAACGTTTTCATTGACTTTCTGAACATTTAAGTACACAAAAGGTAAATAATAATATAAAGTCTGCCAAAAAATTTCGTTTAAAAATGTACTTTTTCGATTAATATCAAACCAATTTAAAAAAATTAGGATTTAAAACAAATTTTAATTTACCATGTGTTTTAAGAACAAAAATCGGATATAAAAATTGATAATTATGAGTGTATTAGTCATCGTATTTTTCAATAGCATTGAAATATTTTATTTTTTATATATATATATTTCTAGCTTTAAAACATCTTGATTTTCATGCTTAAATTTTCTTTGCTCACTCACAAGAAAAAGTCGATTTAAAACTATTCTATTATTTATAATTTAAGTTACAATTCCATTTCGCATTGAATTTAATTGAATTTGTCATGTAAGAAAATTTGTTAAAAAGAAGTAATGAAGCTAATCGGTATGGTATTTTTTTTCACATTTCTTTTTTTTTTTTTTAAATATTTTTTTTTTTTTTTTTGCGATATAGATAATACTATAAGTATTTCTAATTTTTAACTTTTTTATCACATTAGTTTTAGTTTTATAGCATAAAAATGGTAAGTTAAAATATGTATATATATATATATCTTTAAAAAAAACTCCTTTATAATCTTTTGTTTACAGTTTACTTTGATGTTTAACGAAACACTTTATTTTTTTTATCAAAACAACGATCTTCGCTAATCTTGCATGAACAGTTGATAAAATCACTTATGCGCTTTTTTCAATGCCTTAACATTCTTAAGTATTGTTGAAAAAGTTTCGGATCGTTTTCTCGGGAAATTACAATTAATTATAATCTTGTTTATCCAAATAAAGGAAATTTCAAAATATTCAATTTTCTCTTAGTTATTCTGATTATCTGGTCCTTGATGATTCCAATTAAATTTGTCCTTGATCATAATTATATTTCTCATATTACTCTTGTTTATTCTAATGCCAGGGTTTTTGCATATTTATTTAAATAAATTGGATTAATTACTGGAGGAAAACCCCTTTTTTGATTTTAAATGTTTATATATTGACAGATTTTTTTCTGGGTTGGTAAGTGATCAAGATGTTGGGTTAAGCTAAATAATTCCGGGCAAGTCATAAGGTAATTATAATTCTTCTTGGTTATTTTTTAGTTCTGTTTTTCTTTTCCCAATCATTCCGGGAAATGGTTATCATGACGAATTTAAATAAATAAAAGATATTTTCTCACAATGGAATTCTAATTCAAATGAAATGAATTTTTCCTAATTATCCAGATTTTTTACAGTTTTAAGTAACATACTTAAAATCTTCCCGGTTTTTCCCAAGGTAAGCTCGGGCAGTCAAAACGTACCCTCCTGGCTCATCCTGAGTATGGCTCGGGCACTGTGAAAATTTGCATTTTGCAATCGGTCTTTCCCGAATTATTTCACATGTGCTTTTTATGGTTTCGAATAATTGAAAAGTACCACTCGGTGGAATTTTCTGCAAAAAATAGGACATTCTTTTGCTGAGCGTCCTCTTTCACGTCCCCCACACTTTGTTGACCCCACTCCCCCAACAGAGAAGAAAACTAATCCAACACGACTGCGTATTATTTGTTCCTCAAAGAGAGATAGTAAAGGGAAGAAAGTAAGAAGAGAAAGAGGATCTATATATATATACTGTCCACAGATTGCGGTTTGGGGGTTATGTGCAGTACCGTGTTCTCCAATTTATCATACAATCAAATTTTGGTTAATAATTTCATAATCATTTATGTAAATGCAGACCATGTAAATAAACTTTGTAATTCAAGATTAAAGATAGGTATTCTAAGCTTCATATTTATAGTTAGTGGGAATTGACTTCAAAATTTAGGGATTTCTGCCATACAGAAAGCCAAATTTACAGGTAAATGACTCATTTATTTAAATAGATTTTTTTTTATCATAATTATTGGGAAATTTTGTACGCGAATGGTGCTATTATGTTTAAAAAGATATGTATGTTTGAAAATAAGCATAAAAAATTGACAATTTTTTATCCATAATCTAGAACTAAAATGAACCTGGAAGGGGTTAAAAAGTTATCTGTATCATTTTTACATTATGATTTTTTCAAAAAAAACAAAACAAAAAAAAAAACACTTTTTTGAAAAGAGGAAAGTAAAATTACGATTCTAAAGATGACATTACTAATTCAAGATTGCAGTTGTAATTGTTTTTTTATTTGATTTATTTCCGCCATATATATATTGAGATCGGGCAGAACGAGATTACTATATGTAAACGGGAGTAAATATTGTCGCTGAAGTTTTAAAAATGTATTGCACCGGTGAGTAGAATTTTATTCTATTGTAAAATAATGAAAGAATTGCTTGATTTTATACGAATACAAGAAAAAAATGAAATATAAAGTCTAAGGGAATAACAGTCTTTTTTCCGTTGTGTGCTCTTGCACACTTTTCAGTAACTATTTTGTGGTTGCATTTCTTTCAAATTGTTTTTATTTTGAAATTGTTTTCCACTTTCCATTTATGAGAATTTTCTGAATAAGTATTGAGCTTTTTTAGTTAGAAAAGTGTATTAATATTAATATATGTTCAAATGAGATTATGATTTGATTTTACTTTATTTCGCGCAGCAAAACAACACGAAGGCTATTAGTGACGGAACCTTCAATTTTGTACCATGGCCAGGTGACGAGTAGAACCCCGAGTTGGCATTCTCCTCTCCAAATTTGCAAGCCACTCCAATGGGAGGACTTTGAAATGGTTATTTCATAAACAATGATTTTTCTCAAAATATGCCTCCAAAATTTAGAAACATGTGATAAATATATGTTTTATTGAAAAAACTAATTAAAGCAAAAGAAACTTATAAATTAGTTTTTGCTATTATTAGTTATTAGTTAATAGTTAATTAGTTATTAGTTATTAGTTAAATAACTTATTTTTTGCACACAAAAAATAATTAAATCAGAGGGGAACGAGAGTATTTTTTTTGTTCTGATTATTTCAAATAAGAGAAAATTATATTAAAATTGGATGAATTTTCCTTCATCCTATATTTTGAATATTGAGGTTCCTTCATTCAATATTTTGATATTTTGAATATTGAGGTTCTTTCATATTAATATTAGGTAAAAATATAGGTATAAATAATCCCTCAAGTTAAAAAAATTTTAAGAAGTAGTTATAGTAATAAAAATCAGCAAACACAAGTAAAGAAATGTGAGTTCCTATTTCAAGTGCAAATAGAATCAGTTTATATAGAATAGTATATATACATAATATACAAAAATTATCTCCAATTGTTTTAAAATAAGGATGTTTTCGCATTGTGATATTTTGCATATTCGAGACTTCGTATTCAGATGCCGTTTCACATATTGAATAAAATATTTATACATATTCATAGTGTAGAAATCGGTTATGGACATCCTCAGTAAAAGAACATTTAATATCTCAGCTAATAATAGTATGCAACAATGCGGTAAATGTTCAAAATCCGAATAATGGGATTTGTAAAAAAATACTTTATGTTCAGAAATAATAAGACAATGTATGTTATCAAATATTTACTGCTTGAAATTCAATAAGGTACTAAGCAATAATACAAAAACAAATTTGTTTCGTTTTAGTGTAATGAAGCAAAACTAAAAAAAAAAAATTAATATAAAGAGTAGAATTATGTGTACATATGTGTGTGTAACTACAACAAATTTTTAATACATACGTATACAATATTTTATTATGCATAATAATAATTACTTCCCATGTAAAGCAAAACATTTGTAATAAAAATAATTGTTCAAATACATACCTAATTATAGCTTAATTAAAAAGAACGTCTAATATAAAAATACATGCGTAGCTCTAAAAGTAAATTTTTTATGAAAAGGAAAATATACTTAATAAGCAAATTCTAATTCTTAAGAGCTTAAGAAAAAATCCTTAAAAATGTGCAAGAAATTTTATTATTAATAGTAGAAATAGTAAATTAAAAATTTTAAAAAATGTTTTAAGAAAGTTGAAATATATTTTTTCTTTTTTATGCAGTAGATGATAACTTGTGACTAATGTTTTAATCATGTGATCAGTGAAAATTTAATCTTTATGTATTGTTTATTTCCTCCTAGAGAGTGAACAGCAATTATCAGCTTGTTCATCAAAGAGTAAATAACATTTCTGAAAGGTTTTTCTGACTTAAGAATTTTTTTAATGTCTATTCTGTCTACATCACAAAAACTATCGGAAGATACACCTAAATATTTCTCCTTACATAACCCTCTGAAGCTTATAAACAAGAAATTGAACTGATTTCATTTATATTCTATGAAATATGTAGAAGAAACTGTATAAGTTATATATATATAAACACGTTAAATCTGTAATATATATATATATATATAATTTCGGCTCAATATCATGAAGAGAAATGTATGCATGGTTCAATACCACGAGTTACTCTACCAGTAGATTCAATGAAGAATTATGTTAGTGAAATTCGCAATCAGATTAAAACCATATTCAAGCTGAACAAGTTTTCAAATTCAAATCCATGCATTTGAATTTTCGAAGTATTTTCCTTGTTCAGTCATCTCTGCACCCCTTCGGCATTCCTTTTCCGAAAAAGATTACGTCAAAATCATTTGTACATAATCGCCTGGTGTGTGGTCTTGAAAAACGATTACTAATAGTCTCGTTTATGCATGAATGCATTTTTTTTTATCTCATGGTGTGATAACTATATATATTTCTTCGAATTATTGTAATGCCGTGTGCTCAGGAAATCTTGCCAAAGATATCGATCGAAACTTAAGTGTGAATTTGATGAATTACACTTACCAAGAAACCAGTAAACGTAACCTAGAAATGAATATTGTTATTATTTGCCTAGGTCTTCTCCTTTCTGTAGGCTTTTGCTTTTCTTAATCACCTAATAGTTCTTGTAAAAAAATTTAAAAAGTAATTACACCTTTATAAATTTTGAATTTTATTCAGATTTTAACTTAAGATATCCGAGTACTTGCGACAACTTTTGCTTAAAAAAATGGAGATATGAGGATTTTTTTTTGTGGTTTTCAATTTATTTAGGAAAATTTAAAGAAAAATATACTAAAATTAAGAAACAAAAATTGAATTAGTATTACTAAACTGGGAAAAATTGGGTTAAAATTTACAAAATATAACATAAACGGGGCCCATTCTGTACCAAAAGTTTATGAACAAATTTTCAATTTTTCAATTCGGATGTGTTTCTATGTTATTCATTTTTGAAATGACCTTCAGGATAAGAAATATTTTAATTTTTGCAAAAACTGGAGTACTTTATCTTAGTTATTACATGAAATTGCTTAAGAAAACAGTGATTACGTTAACATAAGGGACTGTAAATTTTGTAATAAAGCAGTGATTGATAAATCTGAGGGTTAAAACACTTCTACTATTATACAGAACATACACAAAAAATTTGAGTCAATTATTTTTAAAACCTTTTGGTCAATCGTTGTTCCCGTTTGAGTATTTTCAAAAACACACATTTAGAGTAAAATGCTTTTTAAAGTATGACATCTTGCTTAAAGTAATGGCATCTGCTTTTACTAAAACACTTATAGTTTTTGTTCTAGTGAACGGAAAATAATAAACTTGGTATTTTTATAAAACTCATAAGATGGCCTATAAAGTAAAATCATAAAATTATTTGTCAATTTTTGGTAAAATTCACAATTTTAGGGTAGTTGGATACCTTAAGCAGCTAATTGTGGCGCATCCGTTTGTGAGCACGTTACTATGTGTGTCACGGAAATCGAGCGGTGACGAGTATACTCGTCAATCACAGAGTAAGTATCGCTGTTAAAACATTGGATCAAGAAGATGGGTTTATTTTACAAAATTGGTAATTTTATTAATAATATTCATTTATTTGGTTAAATAAACATAAATTACATACATATTACACAAAAAGCGCAAGAAAAATTAAATACAAAAGGGCAAGAATTAAAACAATCTGTAAAAAACATCTTTTAGACCTTTTTGCCTTTGCCCCTTTTAGACTAACATCTAATAACGTTATCATTGCTCATAAATTCGTTATGCGAACTTGTACGCTATTTCAGCCGGTGTAAACGGGGACGCATGAGTTCCTTTTAAATTTTTCGTATTTTTATTTATTTGTTTTACTACGGTCTGGTCTCAAAATATTCTAAACATCTTGTAATCTGAGAATATGTTTTGTTTTTCTCAAAAATTTTGACTTAAATAGCCAATGGTCGCTGCTTTTTACGCATGACGAGTATACTCGTCATTTCTCAAAATCCTGCAACTTCTCCATAACGAGTATACCCGTCAATTACAGTTAACTGGTTAATAGCGCAAATTTTCGGTTATTCTCAAATAGTGGAAAAGAGTAACAAAATCTGAGTGCATATTAACGTCACACTATAAAGCACAACGCAATGGCTAATTGAGACAGATCTCGCAATTTTGAACCTCAGACAAATGATGAGAATGACCCTTGAGCTGGAACATACTCTCCAAACTATCACAATAAACCAATGCCCTCGTCATCATGTGCATTAGCTCCTCTACACAACTGGTCTTCATTGGCACTGGGCTTGAACTCATGACAAGCATTTATTTTTGATCGTGCTACGTAACTGTGGTGATCACTAAGTCACCACAGTTACGTAGCACGATCAAAATTAAACTTTTCAATTAAACCAGATCTCTTCATTCTATCAGTTTCTTTCATTCTCCAAAATTATAATAAAGAATTTTCCAGCTTTAAATAAAAATAAAAAGTTTAAATTAGATAGAAAATGTTTGAACAAAATTAACTCCTTGACGTAATTTTTATACATATAAATTCACAACAAAAATTTGTATGGAAGGAATCATATATTATTTTAAAGCCCTGCTAAATAACAATGGATTTGGATTAGGATTGTTAGAAATTGTATAAATATAGCATGTCGCCACTCTATAAAATATTTTATAGATAAAAACTAACTTTTTAAAATTTTTACTCTTTATTAGTATTGCTCTTTTTTAATTACAAAGTCTAATATATATATATTGGATCCATAAAGTATACTTAACCCTAATTTCGCTGGTCCTAATTAAGCGACAGCTTTAGAAATCATAATTGGTCTTCATTTTAGTCTATAGATTCTTTTGGTTTCTTCCATTTTAAAAGTTCTACTTCTGTTTCCTGTTATGCATATTTTTATTCAAATCTAGTACAATATTCATTTCCACCATTTATTTTCTAGTTATGTTTCTTAGAACCCGGTTTCTATCTTTAAGCTTTGTGGGTTGTATAATTTTGTCTTGTTATTTTATTTCATTTTATTATACTATATATATGAATTAAATTTAATAGTCAATTTTATGTGGTTGATATAACAATACAGGGTTTGACTCTAGGGCCACATTGTGGAAGCGTAGAATATTGGAGGTCTGTACTTGTTTAAAGAGTGATTGCATTCAATAATTAACTTTACACCTCACAAAAGGTATAAATTGTGCCATAGAAGTTAATAAATATAAGTTAAAATAAATAGTGGAAGTTTTATTTAATTTATTTACTGTGCTAATTTCATATAATCTAATTCTGGAAGCACATTTAATTTTAGAATAAGTTTAATGAGACAAATGTACCATGACACATTTTTTTTCTTTTAAATCAAGAGTGAGATTTCTGGTTGATATTCTGATCATAGCCTGCAAATTAATATAAGTTAACTTGGTAACTACCGTAAAATCTGGCGCATGAGGCGCACCTATACTTTCAAGCTGAATAATATTTGATTTTTAGGTATATTCGTCGTATAATGAGCACAACTCCTTTTTTATGAAGAAACCTGAAATGTACTGTAATGCTCTTATGTTTTGAAATCATTTATTCGTCTATTCGTCCTTTAGGGGAAAAAAGAATACTTCTAGAACAACAACCTATAAGTTAATAAGGAATGTCATTTCTTTTAAACAAACAATATTTTTACGCATATAGAAGTCTATTTTTTTTTTAGGCTCATCTGTTTTTATTCTTAAAGTTATCATTTTTATACCTGGTATATAACGCGCATTTATAAGTTTCAATTTTTTTTTGGGGGGGGGGGGTTAAATTTCTTATTATGCTCCGAGTTTTACGATATATTTACTATTATTGATCTTCATGTAAAAAAAACTCGATCTCACAAATATTTATTGACCGAGATAGAGAGAGCCTTATCGGTCCATTTTTTTTCCTGACTGTCTTGACGGTGCACAAAAAAACTCTTTGCGGGCCGCTATTTTCCCGCCCTTTCAATGATATATTTTTTTTTAAAGTAAACTATACAGTTTAATGTAAATTTTTTAGTTATATCTCTTATTTTAACAGGTAATAAAATAGTTTCAAAACTGTATTCTAACATAAAATTTTTAAAAAGAAAAAAAGCAACTTTTCGAAATTTCTTTCTAAATTCAAAAATAAAATAATATAAAATAAATATGCAATTTCAATGTAAAATTTAAATAATTTTTCTTTGTTAACCATTCAAAAAATATTTGGAAACATACGAAAAGTTTCCAGTTTTCTGTAGTTGCTTGGTTTTCAAAACGACCTTTGATTCATATTTTTTTAACGACAGTAATATCTCGATATCCAGTTATCCTTGATTTCATTTTAATAGGAAAAGAACATTTTGATAAAAGAATAAAAAAAAGGCTTAGCAGCTGCATTAGTTCCGAACATTTCATAAGCGGAAGCTACCATTGGAGACCTTCAGAACATAATGTGTAGGTAGCTTCGAAATGGAACCCTGATTTCAAGATGGCGGGGTATTTTCCGTTCAAACATTCCTTCTGACATGCTGGAAGGTGTGTCTAATTGCCTTTTTTATCTTTTATTTCGTTTATAGCGATAAAAGACCATTGCAGCTTTCGTTAATTCATATAATCAAATAACTTCGGTATTTCAATCTTAATAAGCGGATTGGTTTTTGCAAAGAAAGAAGACATACTAATGGATTTCATCAGAACTATTATTTTACAAATCAACATGTGTTAAGTTAAAGACACGATAAACTATACAAATTTTGAAATGTATAGACCAAATATACGTCTTTTTTAACCTTGGAATATCTTTTTTCCCCCATGACTGGTTGTATAACGTTTTGTTTGTAAAGGGTTTAAATAAAAATTGTGTCGATTACGTTATACTAAGATAAGGTGTACAATTGTTTAACACAAACCTTTAATATAAGTAAAGAATTTCAGAAGATTATAGGTCTTGCGTTGAAAGTTGTTATTGATATATCTTTAATTATGAATTGTAGTTTTCTAAAAAATTTCCATTACTTCGAACGAAAAAATATTTCTATTAAATATTACATACACTTATGAAATAACAGAGAAATTAATTTTTGCCGCAATCTTTCCTTTCCCACTGAAATCATAAAATAAAAACGGAATAATTACAGAAACAAAAGAGAATTATCGATTTCTCTTTAAAAATATTGTTGCTTCCGCAAGTTTTACCGCAGTTTTTTTTTGTACAAAAATACCTTCAACGAAAATCTCTTCAGTAGTTTCACAAATTCAGCTACAGTGCTTACAATAAGACACTTTTTCCATTTTAATGATTTTCTTAATAAAGAAACATTAGAGATTATCTATTATGTTTCATAGCAAAAATGTACTATCTTAAGTGAGGGGGTGGAACTATAAAAATTAATTTAATAATTAAGGGGGAAATTGAATACACGATAATTGTAAACAAAATATTTTTTTTTACTTTTATTGTTCATATCTGATATGCAGATTTTTGAGATTAGGTTTGTGTCGGTGGTCGCCAATTGGTCATTGTCACAGACTCGCAGCTGCCAAATCATGAGTTCGAATCCTGGTGACACTGAAGATCCATGGTTTAGAAAGAATAATGTATGTATGTTCCATATATCCGTTACGGCCCATAAATTTCACGTCGGCTTGGTGTAGAAATTTGGAGAGTGGAGTTCTATCTCTGGTGTCGTCCTCATCACTTGACTTGGGTTCAAAATTATGCTGTCCATTACCATTAGCCTTGGCGTTAATTTAAAGAGCGACGTTAAAAAATCAAATAAGATTGAATTAATTTTTTAATTAATTTAAAAATATATTTTTTAGATTGATACTCCTTTGAAAGAGCTATTACATTCCACAAAAACCATGTTAGTAGTTAATGGTCTCTAGAAATAGTATTTATCATGACTTAAATTATCTGCTAATACTAATCACCCCATCTACTAGCCATTTTAAATTCATGGAGATGATGGCAATCGTTTGGTTTTCTAGCAGTTCTTCGAAAATATGGATCACTACATTTAATCATATTTAGTAAAAGGCGCTTTAAAATGTACAGTGAGGAAATATTTTCTTTTGGTTAACTTCGATTTTAACAGGGATTTTTGAAAAGCCAAATCCTAACAAACAGTAGAACTACAAGTAAATGTAGCTCCCTTTTTTTTCTTTAATCAACTACTTTAAGTTACTAATTCTCTTTAAAAGAAATACAAAAGTAGTCTCTTTTTCAGAAGAGAAGATGACAATTATAAATTTAAGTGGGGAAAATAAAATATTAGTTTCAATTAAATATTTAAATTTAGATAATCCTAAATCAGCGGTTCTTAAACTTTCGATCGCCCCCCCCCCTTTTTTTTTTTACGTATTAGCCTGACATCGCCGACCCCGACCCCTGTCGCCCAACACATGGCTGAGTGATTTAAAGGTTCCTCAATAATCCTAAGACTGCCTCTACTACTTATACAGAATTTTTTTAACACTTAACTCTTTTTAAAACTCATGTAAACATCTAATTAAAAAAATTACGTTTGTATTAATGGCTATGTAGCTAAAAACAGTAAGAAAATTTAGTTAATATTCTTGATCGAAATACATGATCTGGTAGAGTTTTTTCAGTGGGGAAATTTAGCGATCTAGTCTAGGATGGCTCAATGATTCCCCGGGGACTTTCAGAGTCCATAAAAGATAGAAATAACGTTAAATAAGAGTCCTCGACGCCCCCTCCCCCCAGTAAGGGGCTGAGGACCCCTTGAGTTCCACGGACTACAGTTTAAGAACCAGTGTCTTACATAGTAACAAGTTATACAAAACTAACGCAATTTGTATCCTACTCATGAGAAATCTCTCAGCTTGACTCACTTTAATCTTTACAGTCAACTAAATTTAAATATGCAGTTATGTATGCACTTTACTTTTTCTTCTTAGCATATTTGTATAAACAGGAACAAAACTTCGAAAAATGAATGTGGGTTTCCTGGAAGAATGTCCTAAATGAGATCTATTATTCTTATTTCGCGAAGATGAATCTTAAAATTTTTTGATGCTAATAGTGAGTTGAGTATAATTTTAATATTTAATCATAAATTTACTCTTTGTTTTTAAAAGTTTTAAGCTCTTTTTTCGATAAAACTCAATTTGACAACAAAACATATGAAAGTAACTTACAGTAAATAAAAAGAATAAAATAATGTATTGCTTTAATCAATTTTTTTTGAGTGAAATTCTTAACAGATGAAATTATTATAAATTAATCAGAGAAAAACTTGTGAAAAAATATATCGTACCTTAGAGAAGCTCTAGGAAAATTATTTTAAAACTCAAAATTTGTAAAATTAAAAAAAAAAATATGAAAATAAAAAGATGAAAAGAACGAAGAGAGGTTCATAATACGTAAGTAATACATAATTAAAGCATAAAATCCACTCCATTTTTTTTTTCTTTAAGTACATATAAAAATAGTTTATATTATGAAAATCATTTTTCAAGAAATGGTGAATTTTTTTAAAAAATACTGTTTCCATTCATATAAAACATCACGTGTAATAAAACTTTTAAATTACCCTTTTTTCATTTTAAAATATAAATAATTCCTTAGTAAAATGCATAAGATTAAAGTTTTGTCTAAAAACAGCTGATGAATAATCAAACAAAATTTTATTTCCTATCCACTTTGTTACTTTTTATTCCTTATTTTAAAGAAATAATATATCCGCGTGAGTCATGAAAATACTTGAATTTGATTATCCTTGACACATAATAAATATATAAGTAGTACTGTCACCGTTTCTCTCAATCGAAAAGTAATTGATTACACTCTCGTTTCCATGTAAGAAATTTCCATCGCCTATTATCACTGCCGGCATTGTTGTAATCAGTCATATTTGTGTTTATGACAGTGTTATACCATAGCATTTCAAGCATGAAATTATGATTTTTTTCGATTTCAACAACTCGGTGTGTATAATTTGATATTTCTAGAAATACACTAATTAGGACGACCCATTAGGAAAAGGATAGAGATGTATCGAATATACGTATTCGTGTCTGTTGGAAAAACTCGAAAAATCTCACACATCACCTTTTTCGTATCGAATTTTGTGCTAAATGTTTTTATTCATAGTAATAAAAATAATGAAATATGGATTTATGCGTCTCCTAATCATCCAAAAGGCAATGTTGCATTTTTAATAGGTATTTTATTACAATCGAGAAAATATGCTTTGCCAATTTTAAAGCTATTTTTAATTCATATTTTCAGGATTCATATTTTTGTTCTTTAAATTTATGCTAGATTTATTTCCGATATATCTAGATTAAAATTTAATCTACATTTTTATTTTTTTGCTGTTTTTGTAAAATCCAAATATGTTTATTATATAGAACTTGAATAAGCTTTTGGAATTTAGCTCTAGAAGAAATCGGGATATTAAACTCTAAACATTAATCAAAAGTGTTATTAAATGTTGCTTTTGAAATTAATTAATCGCTCGCTCTATTTTCTAATCCCAGGAAACAAAATTAAAGACAGGTTTAATAATATTGTTTCAAAATGGGCTGCATTTTGGCAGCTAAGCCATTTGCAGACACGGCAAGTCCCCAAAAGTGGAAGCCATTTCATTGGTGGCACGTTAAGACGTTTGAGCTTTATTCAATTCAAACTCTAATCAAATGTTAATGCCGAAATTAAATTTTGCCGAGAGTACCAGAGCCAAATTGATACTTAAAGGATCTTTTACAAAGCCACATTATCAAATGACATGCGTGCCTACGATTTTTAACATCCAGAAAATCTATCGACTCAAGTCGGGAACGAAACCTCAACCTTTCTAGATGGGCCCCCTACCTCTAGGCCACCGAGCCAACTATATCAAATCGTAAATAATATTGAATGAATGAATATATTAAAAAAAAAAATTCGCGCGCGTGCGAAAAATTGGTTTCTTAACTTCTCTGAAATATTTTGAATATATATGTTCTAAGGCATTTATATACTAACATATCACATTTAACCGGAAGAAATACGAGTATGATATTTTGAATAAATTTAGTAAGAAACTTTCTTTTATATCGATCTAAGTAAATAATATCTCGATCTTAATTTTCTTCGAATTTTTTTTTTTTTTTGATTAGTTTAACGGCAGGAGTAATAAAAAATAACATATTTCTTTGATTTAAAACAAGAACATTTTATTTTTTTATATTTGTAATAAAAAATGCGTAACAAAAGTAAAAAAAATTCATCAAGCAAAATACCATATGCATTCTTTTACAAAAAACAAAAAAAGAAAGTACCATGAAGAAATATATTGGAATGAAATATAAGTGAAGCTCACATACAGAGAGTAAAATTATTGAAAATTCAAAGCCGTAATTATTAGCTATCAATGGCTAGCAACTCAATGATTATTAAAATTAGTAATTGGTGATGCTAAACCTAGTGGCGAGTTTAAATACGTTAAAGTAAGGAATATAAGAGAGACCCCCCCCCCCCCTCTAATTTCATTCTGACAGACATTTTCACCAGATACCAGAATCTGACGGATATTTTCACTCTAAAAAGAGGGCAAAAGATCTGGTGTTGGTCAAGAAAGGATATCAACAACACGATGGCAGCCTAAAAGGTATGTATGCCGTATGGAGTCTTGCTTTATCATTTTGTGCCGCGAAAAGTAGCTCAACCTATCGCAGGATATCAATAACATAAACTGAGCTGTTAAAATTGCATGTAATATGACTAGAGGCAACCTTCTATCGTAAAACATTGCTCTCCTACCGTTACTCTATGAGTACTCTGTAAAGTAAAGACTGATTGCAACCACTAGCAAATAGTTAGTTATAGGAGAAAAGCGACTCACTATTCATCGCGAAATGTGCGGAGCTATTAGACCAACAGACTTGAAATTTAAAAAACATGATATTTTTTGAATAAAGACCCGCTAAGAACGGGTTTTGAGGAAACTGACTGCCAAAGGACGTTAAGGGGTTGCAAAGATTAAAAAAAAAATTTAATTCGCATTTTTGAGCTCTTTGATTAAAAAATTTGAAATTTGTTAAGTATATTTCATTTTTTTAACAAATACCCACTAAGAACAGGTTTTACGGGAATTTTGGAACGTTTCGAAGGTGTAATAAATTTCAAAAATTATATTTTTGAACTAGCAGACCTCTAGACTTGAAATGTGATGTACATGTTTTGTTGTTGTTGTTCTTGTGTAGAAATCCGCTAATCACGGGTTTTACTGAAATTGATTACTAAGAATGGTTTAGGGAGAGCTTAGATTAAAAAAAATTTCACTTTTTGAACGATAAGACCTCCAGTCTTAAAATTTGGAAACTTTCTTTTTTTCACGAACAGAAAACTGCCACAATCGGGTTTTGCGTAAATTGATTCTGGAAGAGTTAGGGATATATATAAAAAATAATTATGCTTCTGTTTCTGCAATTCAAGTTCTATCCTTATTAAATTAAAAGGCGAAGACTATAAGAAGGTTTTTCAATATAATAGAAAGCTTAATACTCTATGATTTAGATATCAATAAACTGCATATCGTCATGCAACATTCAGAAATACTCGAGCTGCCAGGCAACGGCTAGTTTCACAATAAAGCTAAAAAAAGCATTGAGATAAATTTATGGCAACATAAAATTATATATCTGTGTGTGGGAGGGTCAATGTAATAATATTACGTGCTTGATTATTAATATCTATGACGACAGACTCATTTTATACCAAATAGATATATAAAAACTAGCTGAAGTACCCGTACGGCTAATTTTTAAAAAAAATAAAAAATATTCATTCTTGATAAATAGCTGGATTGTAAGGAGAGTAAACCCCGGTACAAAACAATGTAAATTAATTTTTTAACGGATGCACTTATTATTTATTTATAACGCCCCTTAAGCCCCCTCGCCGCAATTTTGTGGGTCAGTTTTTTCAAAACCCCTTTTGTAGCGGATCTCTACTCCATGAATGAGTGAGTCAATATTAACGTCCCACTGTTCAGCTACACGAGGGCTTTTGGAACGGTCCGCGTAATTTTGAACCATGGTCAAGTGACGCGGACGACACCTGAGCTGGCACCCCCTCTCCTAACTACCACACCACACCAATGGGAGGACGTTTGAGCTCTCGACAGATGTAACGTGCATCGCTCCCCTACACGGCGGATCTTTAGTGGTACTAGGATCGAACCCATGAGATGCTAGTCATGATCCGACGCCTAGACCACTCGGCCACCGTGGCCGGAGGACGTTTAAGCTCTCGACAGATTTAACGTGCATCGCGCCCCTACACGGTGGGTCTTCAATAGTATTGGGATCGAACTCATGACACACTAGCCACGATCTGATGCCTAGACAACTCCGCTACCGCGGCCACTCTACTCCATGAAAGGAATGTACTTAGAATGTTTAGAGTCAGTAGGTCTAATAGTTCAGAAACGGAAATATTTATCTATAACACCCTTCAAGTCCTCGCAATGCCCTTTGGGGTCGTTTCAAGTAAAAACGGGAATCTTCTTCATGGAGGGCTTCCACGTATAACTCCTTTGATAGTCCTGCGATTCGTTTCTGAATTTTAGCGGCACGCCCACACATTGTACTCTTTCTTTTACAATATATATTGATTAATAAATAAGAGATTGCAATAACCAGAATAGTTATAATTTCTATAAAACATATCTATTTTTCTTTAATGTAACTAACTTTCTCTTTAACTTTTTTTTGTTATTTTCGCATAATTTAGATGCTGTAAAAGGAACTAGAATAATACAGGGAAAATAAAACAAAAACAACAAATTGTACGTAAAATATGTTACGTAAATAACAAATTGACGGCAAAATTTAAACCTTAATTGTATCTCCAAACTCCTGAAACGATGCTGTGTGCGTTTCTATACACATCTCTGGCACATTAGTCCAGCCTCGATCTTTTTCTGACTGACTTTTTCTGATGTTCCCACTGACTTGACTTCACGTAAGGACATATAGATGTCTTCTACAGCAGTGGTTCTGAAATTTTCGACCCCCCCCTTTTATATATCTGCCTGATATCGCAAACCCCCAAAATTTTCCACATACTTCCCTGACGCCTAACTCAGGACTGAGTGATTTAAAAATTCCTCAATAGTCATAAAACTGCCTCTGCTATTAAATCAAGCTTTTTTTAAACACTTTTTTCCCTTTAAGAAAACAGTAAACTTCTAATTATATATGTATATGAAAATGTTACAAAATAGTTTCAAATAAATAAATAATATAGGCGCAAATAAATAATTAATACAGACGCAATTCGATTAGAAAACCAAGATAGATGCAGTCGTTATTGTATTGGCACGCTGTATGGGAATTTATTTCTTAATAATTGCACGCTTTTGTTTCTACTATATAATTTTTGAAAATATTACATTTTAGTAATGGCAATATATTTGCAAACAAAAAAAGAACTGAATTAATATTCTTGATCGAAATACATGTTCTAGTAAATATTTTTACTGGGGACAATTTACTGATCTTGTCTAGGATGACACATCCTTCAATTTTTCTACGAGGTACTTCAGAGTCTGTAAAAGAGAGAAATATCTTAACGTTAGATGAGAGACCTTCATGGACCCCCCAGAAAGGTGTTGCGAACCCCCAGGTGTCCGTGGACTACAGATTAAAAACCGCTGTTCTACAGGATTGTCCGCTGTCTGTTGGACATGTCATACTACGGCAACAATTCTTTGTTTAAATTGATATACGCGTGCAATAAATTTTATATAAATGCTAATTGTACACCATCGGGCGATTTATACCCTTCCGACTCTCATTCAGTTCGGTAATGTACCTATGCATGCCCTAACGTATCCCGCTGATATGATAATTTCTTGGCATTCTTTGTGGGGAATTCAGAAGACATTCACTCAATTATTTGTATTCCTTTTAATGAATGCCTTTGATAGATACAATTTAAAACAGTTTGAGGAGTTGAGACCCATGGACTTCCCCATTGTCTTATGTACGCTGGCTAGTATGTTTAGAGGATAGGTTGTCAAGATGTAATACAATTTCATCCTTCAGTCATGATACGAAATTATGCGATGTAGAGAACTTTTTCTCATTCTGGTAGAAATAGAAACAAACGAAATACACGCATTCCAATTTTAAATAAAACAAACACAAGTGAAAACAATCAATGTGCACAGTAGGGATTCTCTAGATAGTTGTAACGGGTCTATTCGCGTACTTTTCCCTAATCCTCTTGGAGAAATTCTATTAATTTAAATATTGCTCGATTTAAAACTTCCCCTGAAGAAGAAGATGCGATATATGGTAAGTCATGTCGTATATTTAAGCATTAACTTTTAGGTTCGAAGAGAGAAAAAGGTTAAGAGTTTGATGATAGAAGTTTGAGATTAACGTAAAGTAATTAAAAATTATATGAGAGCAACTCGTCGATTAATTAATTTATATATAAAACTGATAACTGACAGTTCAGTCAGTAAAATATTGAAATTAGATTCTAATCGACTAGAAGTCGATTGTTGGAAATATGAGTTACGATTATTTCCAAACGTGACTCTATTTATGATTAAATATTAAATATATCTCACGCTTTGGCTCCAATACTTTATATAAGTGCCTTTCCTTCCCTGGGTTTGTTAGATTTTTAAAAGAATAAATAAACTATATTTGTTTTGATTATGGCTAATGTTTATTCTGATTCTCAATCATTCAGGGGAAATCTCTTATATGTATACATAGTGTACAATGTTTAATATTAGTCCACATCGCTAAAGAAAGAAGGAAAAGATTTTCTGCATTATGGTTAGTTGTATAATAATTTCACTAAGCATTACAATGTAATAACAATTTTAATAAAATTAAAGGAAATGCGTGCTAGTGAAATCTCCCTTCTCCGAACACAAGTCTCAGAACAATTCATCTTTCATGAATCGATCCCTAACATTTAAATAAAATTGAAGCCACAAATCTCTTTTGGGGGAGGCGACATTGCACAAAAACATCCAAGGACTTAACGCTGTTGGAATGACACGTGAAGTTGCAGCACGTGTCTATACAAATCTGTATATGTGACGTAATGGGGCCTGTCTATTGCGGTTTAGTTGAATTAAACAAAGGGTTTTAGAACACAAAATCGGATTGTAGAAATTTATTTACCACTAACTAGATAGACTTAATAATTTTTTTATTAATCTACAGAATTTTATAATGAATGCAAAAATACATGATTATAGAATTATTCGTTGAAAGATGGCACTTTGATTCATAATTTAAATAAGAATCTTTTTTTCATTGGAAAACTTGTCAGCTCTCCAGTGTAATAAATACTTCAATAAAGAATATTTTACATATAACATTTTTAATGAAAATGGAAAGTGTTAATATGTACTTATGGAAAAATAGCAACGGTCTAAAAGGAAATTATGTGAATTCAATATCCGATTTCTCTAAAAACATTTTTATGAATTATCGTGATTTTACTACTTTTTGAGAATTTTTTTAAAAATTTACTTAAAGTCTCGAGATGATGGGTAAAGAGAAGAAAAAAGAGTTTCACAAAAGAAAGATTAATAAAAGAGTTCTTCCATTTGCTATAAGATACTGTTTTTTTTTTAAAATTTTTTTCCTTATCAAAAAGATATTAATATATTTTAGGTCTTCATGCGATTTTTTGGCCCATGAAACATATGATGCTCTCAACACACAATACTGTATTGATCTATATACAGCGGAACCTCGCTTATAACAAGTTTCATTCATTCCAAAGTCTTCCTCTTAAAACGAAACAGTTTTTTCCATATAAATTCAATGCAAAATACAATATTGCGTTTCATATTCAAAAAATATTAAAAAAAGCATGAATCATATTCAACTTTTCTTGTACCAAGAAATGAGCCAACCTGGAAAATGAATTCTATTTTAAAAAACAAAAATTTAAAATAATAATAATAAAATAAAACTATTTAGTTTACTATTTATAATACATAACTAATTCTTTTTAATGAGAAAGATTTCTACAGACATTTATTTTTGCAGACATTTCAAAATCTGTTGGAAATGCGACAATATTACAATTAATTAAATCCTTGTCGATGCACGATGCAACAGTTTTCCATATGTTTAGCAATTTTCTTATTGTACCAGAAGATTGTGGCTTTACTGTAACTTCTTACCCCAGAGGCAAATTCTCTTCCACTACTTCTTGCTTAGAAAGACAGAAGAAGCCCCCCCCCCATAAACTCTTCGATAGTAAATGGTGCCTCGATTTGAAATCATTACGACATTCATAAACATATCTTCATTTGCTCCCAGTTGATTGTCACGTAATCTTCGTAAATTTCATTCCTTGTTTTCTGACTATCTTTTTGATTTCCAATTTGATAATGTTAAAGATCTATCAAACCGGATTTCATGTCATCTCCTTCTTCTTGCTTACTTTCATTTGCCGCGCTTTTGCACTTTGGCCTCACATTCCTCATTTCTGAGTGCCATCTCCACTTTACTCCAACGTACTAAAAACCAATTTTGCTTAATTTAATCTGGATTGTTTCCTTCAGCATTTATCACAGAGAAAAGGTCTTCGCCCAATATACTCGCCAAATATTTACTCTCAATATGCTAAACAGTGCTCAGTAAGTGCGTAATTTCTTAATAATCCATGATAATCAAAAATTTTCTTTCGCAATCTTCTTAATAGGCGCCATGATTTCAATCGGTGGGTAATGATTTTGGTCGATATCGGATCATCCAAGACTTTCTTTGCAACGACATGATGATGGTGGACCACGGAGCCTTCAGCGCTTGCCGGCGGATCAGGTGGATTAGAATATGGAACGTCATAATTATACGAGAACGTTAGAACTAAGACAGCCTTTTTGAAAAAAGTGCCACTATTTGTGTGCGATAAAAAAATAACTATGCGTGCCACTTCTATATTTTCCAACAAACAAAAATGGAAAGGGCAATAAATGTTACTACTAATAAGTTTATCATGGGATTTTTACGTAAATAGTACATTTTTTAATGCAATTCTATGTATAATCGAAATTTAAAAATAATGTTATAAATAAGACGAAAGTACAAACTTAAGTTTCATTGTTAATAAACATTCAACAAATTCAATCAGTTTAGGTTATCTATAAAAAATGAGTAACTTGTATCAAAATTCAAAATCTTTATCCTATCTTTAATTCAAAATAATTATTAAAAGCTCAGTACAAACCTTATGAGGCTAACAAAAACCTTATGAATGCTAACAAAATTAGGTTATTATAAAGTGCACATCAGGTATAGTTTTGAGTGATGTTTATTTTATTATGTTCACACATATCAGAAAATGGCTATTTATTATTATCGTTCCAAAAATCTTTTTAATTTTTGACCAAGTCTTCGCGTGCTACTGTTACAATTCCACTGTGGCAACCGTGCCGTTGGTTGGTCTCCCCTGCGCTAGACGCATTTACATGAAGAAAGCTCACAATCGCATATTACTATATATTATTTATGAGCTCTTTTGAGTTCATAGAATTTTTATTTTAATGTGACCTTGCTCTTCCTTCTTATAAAAAAAGTTATTGGAAATCTACTGAATAATAATATATAAAAACTGATGCATTTTTTTCATTTGAATTAAAACTGGCCTAGTGAATATCAGTTACGTTTTCTATATCGCTTGATATGCTTATAATAATTTTGATTAACAAGTATTTGCATTATTAATCAAATAATAATACTCAAGGACTGTGTAAATCAGTACATTAATTAAGAAGGAATGTATTTTGAGGTACAGGTGTTATATATTATTATTATTATTATTATGTCCCCTATAGGAATCAACAAGCCGTAATCCACCCGCTTCGCTTGGTATTTCACATTTTCAATACTTATATATTGTTTTTAATTTATTGATATCTCAGTTCTGACACTATAAGCTTTTCAATTTATTTAAAAATATTCTTATCGCTATCGCCTCTTGATTTAAAAAGGGCAGGACTTGAATTTCTAAAACGGTCGTACGATTATTTTTTTACGCACCCGTACTCTCCCCAGGGTCGATTTCACAAAACCCATTTTTAACGGATCTCTATTCACTTGTCAAAAAAATTTCAGGTTTTTTTGGTTTAATACTTCAAAAACAAGAACTTTTACCTTCGGTGTCGATTTCTACAATGTACCTGCTACGGGATTTTACAATTTCTACGTGATTTTACAAATCTACAATTTCTACGGGATTTTTACTCAACAACAAAAAGCATCCTTACCAAATTTTTCAAGTCTGGAGATTTAATAGTTTAAAAACGGGAATTTTTTTACCTACAACGTCCCCATATTCTCCCACAAACCCCTCAGGAGTCGATTTTCGCACAGCCCGTTTTTCGTGTATCTCTACTCAACAAAAGGAACATGCTTTCCGAATTTCAAGTCTATAGGCCTAATAGTTCCACAGGTCTCATGATGAGTGAGTCAGTTACTTTTTTTCTATGTATATAGTTAATGTCATACTTTACTACTGTAACGGGTCCATCCGCGAACCTTCAACTAATCCTCTTGGGGTAAATTTACTTCTTTTCATCTGTATATTCTATTGAAAACTTTGTCCCGAAGAAGACGTTATTTATGCAAATGAGTGGTTCTATTTTAGTGTTGACATTCAGGTAACGGTTCAACGGTTAGTCGATCGATGGATAGTCACTGGATGGTCAATTATTGATAATTGGAGTATAAGTGATAAAATTGAGCATATAAGGATTACGACCAGAGGTTGTACAATTTAGTAAGAGAATTACGGTGAGTTACAGCGTAGAAGTCCAAAGTGCTCCAAAAGTAAGTCGAGCAAATTATACTTATATGTTAAGTATCATTTTGATAAGTAACTATTGCTCTTCTAATTAGTTACATAGTACATTTCCTACCTTTAATTGTGTGTTGTAGGTCTTTATAAAAAATTATCAGCTTTTATAAATTATCATTCAGTAGATTTCCAATAGCTTTTTAGAAGTAAAATTGAAACTGGTTATGGCTGATCTTTACTTGAAACCCCAAACACCAACAACCACTAGAAGGTTGTCACACTAAAACTAATCCTTATGAAATATAGGAGGTACTATATTATTGTTATGTGGTATAGGATTGTTATGTGTTTGAAATATGGGAGGTACTATATTATTATAGGATTAGACTCTTTATAGATGACCTAATGTGAAACTTTAGGATGTGATGTCATTGAATGCTAAAATGCAGTAAGAGAACAATAACAGTGTTAGATGAAAACGGCCAATTTGTCTTCTATTGAAACGTTGGTTTAACGATGCAAACAAATGAATTCGATTTAAAATTATAAATCTCTTTTGAAATCATAAATCAATTTAACTCTTATCCATGTCTATGTAAAAGAAACTTATACAACTAAAATAATAAACATCAATGAGATAAACTAAACTTTTAATTCATTTATAAAAATTACTTCTCAAAAAATGAGAAGTAGTGTCGACCTCGTCTCTTAACCATGGTTCAAAGTGTCGAGGTCCATGGCCAATAACGATCTAATTCGATTCTAATAGATCGAATATTTGAAAAAAAATTCTCAGAAGGACAACCTGTAGGCGTTGTAATAAAAGAAAATTATAAACAGATAAACAACCTTATATAAATGATCCGAAAAGAAAAATAAAAAGTCACAAACTTAAGACGCAACCTTTCAGAAATTGTTTAAACGTTTTTTTTTTTTACGCGCGCGGATAATTATATTATCCAGCAGACCTTACTTGTTCGTTTCATTAATGAAGACCATTACTCACTCATAGGTAGTTAATATAAAGTTAAAAGGGAGTACTCCTCCTCCCAATCAATCTGAGAATTGGAGGAAGTAGACAAAAAAGTTAAGATTTACGTGTTCATTCAACATCACGAAAACCAGTCGGAGTTACCTTGAAAAAAGTTATCTTTTCTTGCCCAGGAGGTAAGAAGTGTATACAAACTTCTACTCCGTGCAAGACACGAGCAGACAAAAAACTGGTTGCAGTGATTCATGCTTAGGTTCGTTTTTAGAACAAAAAGTGGCTTTTTAAATTAGCGAATATCTCTTACTTGGTTCTATACAGTCGCGTTTGGGTTACAAGGTACAGAGATCTTAAAATTTGATTTTAGAAAAACTTAATGATTTCTCGACTTTACGAATATTATCCGTTCTGCAGAGAAGAAAAAGCAATTTATTGATGATTAATCTGTAGCAGACGATTGCTATTTTTTAAAGTCAAGTGACAAAGAGTCATCTCTGACTCAAAGCAAAATTTAATTTTTTATTTACATATTAAAATGCAATTCTTGAGACAAAAAAAAATAAATGTTTTGACATTAAAGAAATGTCTCCGGCATCTTGCAGGTCTCTAAAAATATTTAATAATAACTATAACTACGGGGGACGAATATTTTCAAGGTCAATTGACAAGTTATTGTCTATTCGCAACAGAATTAAATTTTCCATTCATTCTTTAAAAAGCCCTCCAAAAACAGAAATATATAATTCAACACAGAGAGAGGTGAGGAAAAAACACCCATTTTTATGCATTATAAAATTATCTTTCCTTCATTTTGTGGCCACGGTAGCATAGTAGTCATGGTCACGAACTCGTGGCCGGCGTAGTCGAGTCCTGTTGTTGTTGTTGTTGCTCATGCCACCTGTCTGACGTAGTCAGATCGAGGCCCACGAAATTCATCATGGCATCGGGCTATATTGTACGCCTGTCGTTAGCTGTAGCTTTGAGCACCATGCAGGTGACAGTACGATTTGGCTCGATTCCACCCCAATTTTGAGGGAGAACACCCTGGGAGTGGTCAGGGACCTCCCACCTCTCTTTCCCTTCCCCCAACCTCACGAGAGGACTTGCGGCTCGACGGCTATTTAGAGTACCCCATGCCGCGAAGGGGCACTGTACATTTACAAACATCCATGCCTTCTCCGGGATTCGAACCCAGACCCTGCGGCATAGCAGTCAGCGTCGCTAACCACTATATCGGATGGGCGACTAGTCGAGTCCTAATGGCATCGACTTTCTGAGTATAGGAGTTAATACACGTTAAATCTGTCGTAACTTAGAACCCTCCTGTTGGCGTGGTGTGGAAGTAAGGAAAGGGGTGTCGCTCAGGCGTGTCGTACTGCGCGGGGGGGGGGGGGGGGGGGGGGGGGGGGGGGGGGGGGGGGGGTGCAGTCAGGTCGTCGCGTCACTGACATGTCAATACGCGGCTCAAAAATGCAAGATGCGTCGCCAATAGCTCTCGAGTTGGTTCAGAGAACGACGTGAAGAAATATTTTTATTTACTTTCCGTCATTTTGACATATAAAACGCCTTATTGAGTGGTCAAACAGTTGAAAACGAAAAGAAAAATAAATTTTAAAAAAGGTACATGAGAATGCAAAATAATCATAATAATAGAGAAATTATTGTATTTATATGTTTATTGTATTTATATGTTAGCTGAGACGAAAATCTTCTTTTTTTTTTTTTTGAGAACTGTTTAAATGAAAGTAAAACAAAAAAAAGTTATATCAATGAGAAAAAATTCAGTTAAAAATTCTTAGTTATCATTTTTTTAAAAACATTTAATGTTTAAGCATTCTTTCTTATGTCCGTTTTTCGAAAATAAAATTTTGGCATTTGGTGCAGAATACGCTTATTATATAGCACGATCTACAAAAAAACAAAAAAACAAAACAACACAAATTTGTTTTATCACATTATTTTCATCAGATAGTTTTGCATTTATGTGTGTCTGTTGCTGCCTGTAGAGTAAATTAAATATTTTCGTCAATGAGAATAACAATAAGAAGAAAAAAAATAAACGCAACAGATAAACAAATTTCCAATCCATTTATCATTTTATGAGATATATATAAGCCAATTTCATCTGTCAATAAACCCGTTATTCATAAATTTATCATTTTACTAATTACTCTCATTTTAATTAATATTTTTTTACCGGAATAACAACCGGTAACTAATTTAAAAAAATACGGTGAAAATATAATATTCATTAGAAACATTACTTCAATTGATTATTATCAAGCATAAAATAAAATTTAACTGAGGATGAAAATTATATATGATCATTTCGATTTTTTTTTACTTTTATTCTTGTTTTAAAAAGTCGTAAAATATTTTTTTAAAAATGAACTTTTAGAGTTTTTTTAACTTGTATTAACTTACTTTTGTTTAAATTTGCCTTATTTTGGAATGAATATTTCCAATGCTATGCGGTGTTAATGATAATGATGATATAAAAAAAATAATTTACAGATAGATCGTATATATATATGAAGCTGTGTGAAGTAATTGTGATTTATTTATTCTTTGGCTATAAGGGATATAGAGAATCATTGGCTTTTACCCCTATTATGAAATAAGTTAATTTCATAAAGCTATAGTTACTTCATTATCTGTAGCTGTATATTACCATTTGTGAGGTAAAAAATTTACGGTTTTTGTAACTAAAAAATGTGGAGATTTTGAAGTCTTTTTGAAATGAACAGCCATTTTAATTCTGAAAAACAATTTTTTTTGTGAATCCGATTTCCAGATTGATTGCTTGTTTATTAACACGCCTACTAAATAATACTAGGGCTATTGGTGACGGATCTCGAAATGTTGAGTCATGGTCAAATGACGAGGACAACACCTTAGCTGCCACCCTGGTCTCCAAACTTCCATAACATCAATGCGGGGACTTTTGCGTGGGAAGTTTTAACATTCATCAGCCCCTCTACACGGCAGGTCTTCAGAGAAATCATGACTCGATAACGCTGGCCAGAAGCTCAAGACTATGACTACTTGGCTTCCTCGGCCGATCTCTACAATTTAAAGGGGGAAAGTAAACGTTCTAGTGAAGACTTCTTGATTCTGTTATTTAAAAATGATATTATAAAAAAAAAAAGTTCACGTATCTTTGTTTAATTAAAAATTTTCGGCTGAAGTTTAAGAGTTCATTGAATTTAAATTTTTACTTAATGTTTTTCCTTTTAAAAATTCGATCCTGCAATAAGACTATAAAGATAAAAGGAAATTTTTCTACAAAGGAAAAATATTTTGACAATGTTTCTTTTTTAAAACTTATACATGAAATATAACCTTTAGATGCATATGCTTAATTAATTTACAAAATATTTTAATTATATTTTTATAATAAGATAGAAGTTGGTAAATATTAATATACATAAAAAAATGTGAAACAATTAAGCATACAAAATCTTAAAAAAACCATACAAAATTTTTCAACTAACAATTTTTTAGCCTGTTTCGAAGAAAAATGTAATGTTTAGTATTTCTGTATTCTTTTGTATCTTTTTTATTATTTTTTAATATAAAATGAAACAATTTGTTCATTTTATAGAGCTAAGAAAAAACATTTCGACAATTTCTATTATCGCAGTTTGATTTGAAAGCTTCTTTAAATAAAATCATCCACCTGAAATGCAAGTCTTGTTAAGTGTTTTAAAAAAATGCATTTCCCCTGATAATCACTAGGTCAGTTACAAAAAATATTTCTAAGCATTGAAACGAAAATTGTAACAAAAAAATATTTCCACTTTAAATAAAGGTTTCCGCATTGTAAATGACCTGCACAAAAGAAAAAGCATATATATTGCGTAAAAACACTTCTTAAACACGTGAGATAATAAATTTGATAATAGTATGTTTTTTCTAATTAAATTAGATTCAATATCATTCGAATTGTTTTCATTTTGTCAACTTTTAAAGAAAAATATTTACGTGAAACGTGGCATTAAACGTGACCAACTTGAATGTGCAATTTCTTTTTAAAGTCATTGAACAAAGTTGCTTCAATAGAACAGAAAACCTTACCTCACACTTTCGTCATAAGAGAAAAAAATTTTGAAATACATCAATTAAAAACTCCCAATTTTGTTTTAAGCTTCCAAAAGCTATGTTTAAAAAATAACCGAAACAAAATATCATGAAAAGTATTTTTTGAATAAATAATTGAGAATTTTCAAGTGCTTTCTATTTTGATTAAATGAATATACTCTCACTCTAAAATCAATAAAATAATAATTTTCTTACAAAAATGTTGTTTTAGTTTTAATTTTTTAATAAACATGTAAAACAAGGGGGTCAAACTTGCGACCCACGACGAGCATTTTTGCGGCCCGGTCAAAATATCGGCACACAATAACGTATTATAAAGTATCAAAATTTCTTCCCAAAATAGGAAAGATAGTAGCAGAGAAGAGATATCAAGAGTCACACACACACACAGACACAAGACGTAAATATTAAATTTTTCTTGTTCTTTTGTATCTGTTTATTATAGGGTATTATTAGAAGTAAACTTACTTTTCTATGAATATTGATTTTTTGGGGCCCACCAAAAGTTAAATCCTGTTTGTTTGGCCCAAGTTTAAATGCTAATTTTTTTATTGTATCTTATGCTTTGATATTTTTTTAACTATTGCTAATAATTCATGTAACAAAAGTTTGTGTGTATTTTTTTTAATAAAAGCAATACTTATTTTACAAAAAACAGTTAATTTAGAATTTATACCATAGGTTCTCAACCTTTTTTGGACTGGCGCCCCCTTTTCTAGTAAATATTTCGATACCGCCCCCTTTTCTAGTGAATATTTCATTACCGCCCCCTCCCTCTCTAGAGAAATAAGAGTGTACATAATATACAAGGTGAAAACAAGAGTTAAAGTTTTAACAAATATTCAATTACTAATAGAATATATTTTTTAATTTAATTTTTTTCTAAGGTCCCAATTTTTTTACTTACGGATCTGAAATAGTTATTGCCACAAATATATTTAAATGTTTAATATATATATTTAGTCTAGATAGGATATTGTTGGAATTCAAACGCTACTGAATTTCTTTTTCATTTAAAAAAGTGGAACAAAAGTTTTAGATTACCTGTTATAAATAAAGACAGGCAGGGCTTTTGATGGTATGAAGTAATTCATAATAAACTATTGCTTTCTAAATAGATATAAATTAACATTTTCGGCCTTTAAAGAATCATATGTTAATTCCTGGTTAGCATATTTAATTATGTTTCTTGGATAATATACGTAATGAAATGCAGTGGACGAAAGATTTCTCCAACTGCTCACAGACAAAGACAACTGTAGAAATTAAAATGTATGTCTGAATGCATGTAATCTTTAAGTTTTTCATCCACTTCCGGAACTAGAGAAATATGTGAATTTTCGTACATGTGGTAAGATAAATGATTTAAATACATACAATCAACATAAGGGAAACAACATTAAAGTTTACATTTGTTAATATATAATCAGTGTGTTTTTGTTTATTTTTTTAAGACTATATTTGGTTTATCTGCCCAAGCCCCTCCGTGCCAACTCAATGCCCCCTAGTTTTCTCTGGGTCTCTTACTGCCCCCCCCCTGAAACCCTCAAACGCCCACAAGGGGGCATTATCGCCCACGTTGAGAACCTAGGATTTATACACATAAGGAATTTTCAATAATTATTCCTAAAAAAAAAGTATTTTATGAATATCTATCTTATCACAAAACTCATACCAACTTGTTCGAAGGACTTGAAAATCAAATTTCATGTGTGTACGTCAATTATTGTAGGAGTAACATTTTAAAATCACTTCAAGAGTTCCTTAATTTTTCTTTAAAAAATTAAACGGTTATCTTTTTGTGGCATTTAGAGCACAAAACCTGTTCTTCCACAAAGAACATACATACGTAGGGGGCAACCCAAAAATTTGTGAAAACCATTATATCAAAGTTTTTTTTATAAATCATTCCATGTTCCCTTAAGAAAAAATATGATAGAATACTTTAGCGTAAGCATTATTATCCAATATGTTTTACAATATTTTTTTCTCCTATTCTTAAACACTTTGTGATAAAAGGGTCGATAATTAAACATGGGTATTAAAAATTAGGATACAATCCTTATACGATTATCATCATCAGATCATATTTTCAATTTGATTGTTTCCTGAATAATTGAAGAAAATCGCTTTAAATTTTGAATCAGAAGTTTTATAGTATAACTGTTTAAAATATTTAAACTTTTGATACGTTACAATTCCCCTTTATGTAACCATAATTAATAATTTCTCTTTTTTTTAATTATTATTTTTAGAATTAGAAAAAAAATTAACAATCATTAATGAACTATTTTTGGACAAATTTATATGGAAAATGTCATGTCTTTAAATGGGTGAAATCTTCGACATTAAATGACTACGTGCATAAACCTCCATAGCTAAAAAACTTTGAAGCAGAATTATAGAAAAAACTTAATCAAATTTTGAGCTGATGAATCAATATGTGGAAAAAAACATAGATCAGACTGTTCTGTTTTAAAATCTTACTAAAGTTTTAATTAAATTAATGAAAAGATCTCTAAGCATTGAAATCTTAACTACTAAGAATGATGCATTTTTTTCCATCTACGATTATTATTACTAACATTGTTAACCGTGTTCCATGTTTTTGATAACAATATCTCGAATGTACACGCAAGTTCTCTTATTTGATGGTAAAATTTGGCTTTATTACTATTTATCTTTTTCAACTTGATAAGCTAAGCAAAATTTTCCATGTTACAGAGTGTTTTTTAACAGTTTAAATTTTGCAAATATTTAATAATGGATTTTTTTGTACAATTCCTTGTATATTTCTTTTTCATGAAGGCGAAAGTAAGCCTAATTATTGTTTGCTTTTGCTGACGTAAAAATGTAAATAAAATGTTAGTAACATGGTATTGAACTGTCCGCTTATAAAGAAAAATATTCTTATATCTGCTATTTCTTGAATTCAAGTTTTTTAGCTGTATGTGCATTTTTTAATTTTTAATGCTACGGAGCATTTCATTACGTCCAGTATGTTTTTACAATCTGGCGAGCGAATCGACCTTGCTCCACACGTTGAACCGAAGAGGACTATTGGGAAATATTGGGGGTTGGCGAACTCAAATAACAGGACAAAACTACCACACTCACTCTTATTTTTGACTAAAAAAGGAATTGGTTACGATAAATAAAAAAATCGATTTTTTTCGTTAATTTAACAGAACAAAGCTTTGAATTTGTACAGATGTCCATTTTTTCGTTGTATAATAAGTAGACGCAAAGACTTTTGTGTCTGTAGCGTATCTGACAGTTTTAGCTCTCTACACACTTCACCTTGTCTCTCCTTCAAGTAGTAGATAGTAATCATCTTTGGGTTCGTGGTATAAACAAAACTGGTTTCACATACCAGAATGTACAATGAACAAATTACCAGACACAACAATTTTTTTTTACTTTCTTTCTATTCCCCCTTTCCCCCTTTTAACAAAGGATCAGTGAAGTTGAGAAAAAAAATATTTGTTTTTTCCAAACATTCTAGGATATTTATGTCACCAATGCATCACGTTTACTGAAATCTGTGTTCATTATGTTCTGATAGTGAAGGACTAAAAGAAATTACATCAAATGTTTTCATCACGTAAAAGAATTTTAAGGTATCACTTTGAAATGACCGATTTCGATTTTTTTATTTTATTAAATACTGCAATATCTTTTGGCTTTATAAAACACATATTATTTTACTTCTAAGGTGCACATAGGATAGGTTATAATAAATTACATAAAATTAGAAAAACGGAAGTGAATTTTTAATCTATTAAAAATGGGCATTTAAATTATTCCAAATCTATCAGGGCGCGAGTTTGATTTCTCAAAATATTATATAAATGCTTAGTAATGAATTGAACTTACGCGATGGGGGGGGGACTGAGTTTTAACCACGTAAGTCAGGGTATAATTTCGCATATAAATACACATAAATTATTTTTAGTTGGTTCTGGAGACGAAGGAAAATAATAATTTAGAAGAAAAAAAATGTTTAATAAATTATTAGATAACACACAAATACAAAATCGCAAACCAAAGTTACTTTGGGATGTAGGTTTCATAAGATCTAACAAGTAGTCTGCCGGCATAAAGATTTTTTTTTGCCTGCAAGATTTTGAAGCACGCTAAGAAAAAAAATTTTCTTGTTTTGTTGAAAAAATACACTCTTCGTTGGAATATGTATTTTTTAAAATTTGCACCCTTTTTCAATCAAACTATGAGGTCTGTTAAATTACCAACCGTCTTTCGATCTTCTGATTGAACTCGGTCTACAGACTCAAGTTCTTCTACGTCTTGCTCTTGCTCATGCATTTCTATGAGTTCATCAATTGTCAGCTCCTGATTGTGGGAATCCAGCAGTTCTTGAACGACATCACTATCCACTTCTGATTTTTTTGCCTGGCACGATCTCGACAACTTCTTCAATCAAATTTATAATTTCATCAGGCTCTGGTAATTCAGCCTGAGTTTTAATAATGGAAGGGAGGGGGGGGGGACGTGCGCTCGCTTGAATTGACGAGATTTGAAAGTTGCACAATTCTGAATTCGCATTTGTCGGGGAAGCGTAAGTCGAGGTATTACTGTATTTCTATCAAACTTTTTGAATCCGATATTTAGTATATTATTTTCTACGGAATGTACTAAAATAATTCTTTCTGTATCAAAATTTTTTGAGTTAAGGGCTGTTATTTCAATAATAGCTTCATAAAGATGTCACATGTCTCTTAATATTTCTTCGATCAGTACTAAAATTTGTACATTTTAATAAAATATTAAAGTCTTAATACGTTTCCTAAATAAATGCATGCAGTTTATTTTAGCACTTTTATTAATATAAGTTTATTATATTGTTCTCTATTTTAAAGAATTTTTTTTTAAAAAAATTGCTGAAATTTCGGTTTTAATTGGGATTTTAGTAAAATTTGAAAAATTTATTTTAAATATTGCTGATTAAGTATTAATATTTATTGGTATTGATCCCTAAAAAGTATTTCTATTGTTTTAGTATGTTATTTTTTTAAAAAGTACCCCGTGTTCGGATATTTTGAATCAAAATTATTCAAAAATTTTGATAATTGATAATCTATTATCAATTTCTTGAAAATATATTTGATACACTAAAAATACCTCCAGTAGAATTTTTTCTCCTTTCTTTTCTTACATGTGGCTTCAAAATTTGTAAAGAAAAATTAATTTTATGAACTGAGATTTTGTTTGAGTTAGCATAATGCTATAAAGTAATAAAACGGTTGTTGATGAAAAGCATTGCAATTATCAAACTTGGTTAACATGCATTCTCATTTCCTATTTAACTTTTATTATACATGATGAGTAAAATCGGGACACATGAATTGTGAATTCATGACTCACAACATCAACAGCCTGGAAGTTCAGGACTTTAAACTCATGAATTGAAATTTTTTTGGAAAAAAAAAATGCTTTTTATTCCTTACAAACAAACTAATTTTCATATTAGTTGCTAAAAAATCCATGTAAATATTGAATATTGCTCCACCTAGACCACTTTATTTATTCTGTTCTATTAACACTGGCTACATATGGAAAGAAGAGTACAGTAATGGCCAAATTTGTGGACACTTTTAAAAATTGTTTTGTTTTTTTAAGTTTCTATGCTTATAGAAAATGATACGTTTCACAAAATGCAAAGTCTTTTTTCAGCGAAATTCTGCTCCTTACCACACAAAGTATTTGAAAGATTGGTATCGTTCGAAGATCATTGAATTGTCCTGGCCGGGAAACAGTCCCGACCTCAATCCCATCCAAAATTTGTGGCACCTTTTGAAAACTCTTGTCTGAATGAGGTACCCATGAAATAAAAGGGAATTAATTGAGGCTAGAATTGTTTCCTGGCATCCTTGTAATAACAAAGAAAAGGTTTAAAACTATTTTCAGCTCAATGAAACACCGATGTGAAACTGTAATAAAAAATAAAGGCTACCCCACTAAGTACTGATAACCCACTGCTATCATCAGTATCTAATGCATATTGATAGTTATAGCAGCATAACTCTTTTTGCGGGGCAAAAATTTTAACTTTATTTTTTGTATTGAATTCAGTATTAAAATCTCTTTAAAATGATGTAAGAGACTGAATTTTGTACAACGTAACATTTTCTATAAGCATATAAATTTTAAAAAAAACGTAAGAATTTTCAAAAGTGTGCACAATTTTGGCCACCACTTAACATATTTACATAAATAGTTTTTGTATGCATGAAATTCACTGAATCAAATTTAAACGAAATAGCACGAAAACTGCCTTTTAACTGTTTTATATTTAAGAAAAATAATTTAAATTATATTTTTCATCCAAAAACACTTACCTCGAACTTTGATTTAAAAAATCAAAGACATTCGTTTTTCTGAAGTAAGTAAACAACATATTTACCTTTTCCTTCCATTAACTTTGGTTACCTTTTCAGGCAATTTAATAATTCCAATTTTCATTTGTTTCATTTTAATGTCGAACATATTTACTTCCTCAGTTCTTTCAGGAGAAAGCATTTCCTATCCTACGTTAACTTTTCCTTGCTAATTTGTATTGTAACTTAATAAACTTATTGTTGCTATACGTGATGTAAACAAAAAACTTCTCCTAAAATCATCTCCTATTTAAAACATATGATCAAAACAATCAAATGTTCACTTTTAGGTTATTCATCAATTTTATTTTTCGCTAAGATTTGTTCAAAGAAATTTGCAAATGAAAACAATTTCAGAAATTATAGAATTTCTTTTTCTGTTGTCATAAAGCCATTGTTAAACATAATAATACTCGTAACAGCAAACAATACAGGAATAAAAGATAAATTTGAGTAAAACACGTGTAAACAATTGTTATTTCTGTGTCGATCTTGATTAAACAATACGCATTATTCTACCTATAGTTTTTTAAAGGGAAATTTTCTCCCGTTTCTAAATTTTTTTAAATAAAAGACTATTTTTTCGATTCATACTATTAGCTCACTCTCTCTATGTATTTATTTATATATATATATAATCTATCTTGTTCAAATTTTCAATCGTTAATAAAAAAATTTCTATTAATCCAATCAAGTTCAAATTTTTTAAACTTGTACTGGATGACATTTGATGTTAATACAGTTTTTTCAAATATTAATTTATTAAAAACAGGTTTTCTACGCCAACTTTGGTTCATCTCCATTATATAAGCAATGTGTAACTTTTAAAACAATGACAAAAGTTGGCGTCGAAACCCCGTGTTTCAGCCAAACCGGATGTGCATTGTTACAACATTGCAGACAAATCATGCTTCTTTTTCAATTCGTACTATTAGTTCACGCTAGTAGTAGGAATATACATATATACACTGGTGTCCAAAATTTAAGCATAATTGATAATTATGTGAATAAAGAAGGAACTGTAAACCAGAATGGCGGGAAACGTGATATGCTAGTGTAAAATGGTTATAAAATAAGGAAGCAAATCAAAAGAATGATAATAATTAATTTTATTATCCAAAGTAGCAGTTTGAAAGAAAACTGAGCATAGCAAGGGATTCGCACTCTAAAGAAAAAATGAAAGAAAACATTAAATAAAATACTCATGCTGCAGTTTAATAAGGCGTGTGGTCACCTCTGACAGCCAGGCACGCTGCACAGCGATTTACCATACTTGCTATGAGATGATGAATGAGTTAAGGGCTCAAACGGTTTCAAGCTTCTTGGAGAGCTCTCTTCAGTTCTGTAAGGGAGCTTGGTGGGTGAGAAAGGGCTGCAGTTTGTCTCCCGAGCATATCCCATACATGCTCGATAGGATTTAAATCAGGGGAGTTCGCAGGGCACGACATGCGCTGGATGTTTTCCGTTTCAAGGAAGTCATCAATCATCACCTCTCGGTGACATGGCGGATTATCATCCATGAATATGAAGTCAGGACCGACAGCACCTCGAAACAAGCGAACATAAGGCTCAAGAACTTCGTCTTTGTATCTTTGAGCAGTCACAGGCCCCTTGTCAAAAAATGGTGGTCTGTGCGGCCGTCCATCATGATGCCTGCCCATACCATTACTCCCCTTGATGGAAAATAATGTCTTTCCGTTATGTTTCTTGGTTCAAAACGTGTTTCACGTTCTCTCCATATCGTTACCCGCCGAGAATCACTACTCAGACTAAACCGGACTCGTCGCTGAACATCACATTAGCCCACTCTCCATTGATGTTTCAAACTCCAGTTCAAACGAGCGCGTTTATGCGCAGACGTGAAGGGAATGCAAACTGCTGGTCTTCTGGCATACAGGCCAGCATGATTGAGTTTTCTGTAAACAGTTTGTCTCGAAATTCGTATTCCTGTGGCGACTGTGAACGCCGAACCCAGTGCTCTGGCAGTACTGCCCCTCTGACGTCGCGCACTTATTACCAGATATCGGTCGTGGCGAGGGGTTGAGACTCTTGGTCGATCTGATATTGGTTGTCGGGTAACATCTCCCGTTCTTTGAAACCTCTGCCACAGTCTTGAGCTCACAGACTGGTTCACATTCAGAATTCGAGACACTTCGGATTGTGATCGTGAGGATTCCAACGATTCTTCCTTTCGTAAACATGTCCAATTGGCGTCTTCGTGCCATCATTCACCTTGTTTGATGATTAACAACGTTTCTTCGCACAGAAGCTGCACGAAACTTGTCTGAACTGCCTATGCTGTTTGAATCGGTTTCTCCGCGTTCCGACATGCACCGGTGTTTCGCGCAGGATGCAGTCGACTGAAAAGTTTTGCATAACCCCAATGTTTCTTCTTCACCCAATTAATATCCGCAAGAAATTTGGAATAATTTTACGAATATTTACTCCATGTTTTTCGCATTTTACGATTTATGCTTAACTTTTGGACACCAGTATATATATATACATTGGTGTGCAAAAATTAAGGACGAGACGGTTTTTTCAATATAACTTTGTACAAAAGCATTCCAAATCAACATATTTAATACCGTAAGATCCCCAATACGTAAGGACATGAGTAATGTAAGCAACACTTACTAAAAGAGAAATCAGAGGGATAAAAAGAAGCTTTATTGAAAAAGTAGCATGGAGCGCAATGCGACTGAAGGCCGAAACATCACTGTGATGGGTATCCAGCAAGAAATATCCGGTCTTTAGTAGGGGATATGATCTCCCCTGACTGCTAGGCAGGTTTCACAGCGTCTGTCCATGCTGAGAATGAGAGTGTCTATGAGTTGTTGAGGCATTGCTGCCCATTGGTTTTGCAGCGCCAATCGAAGCTCCGGAATCGTTACTGGTGGTAAGGTACGAGCTGCTAAGCGTCTGCCTAGAAAATCCCATACATGCTCGATGGGATTGAGATCCGAAGATCGTGCCGGCCAATCCATACGTTCAATATCCTCACTCTCTAAGAGCTGTTCGGCAGCTACTGTGCAATGACATGGTGCATTGTCGTCCAAGAAAAAGGAACTGCGGACCCATAGCGCCTCTAAAAAGACGCACATATGGAAGAAGAATCTCGTTACAATAACGGGTCCCGTTGACTGAACCTGCGTCGAAGATGTGAAGGTCTGTACGACTACCAAGCATGATGCCTCCCCAAACGAGAACACCGCCACCTCCATACCTGTCCCTTTCAATGATGTTCGAGGGATGATTGCGGCTTCCCCGCTCTCTTCAGATGAGTATGCGATGAGAATCGCTACTCAGACTGAATCTGCTCTCATCTGTAAAGAGTACTCGTCCCCATTCATTGTTTCTCCAATTCCGGTGTTCCCGGCACCACAGAGAACGAATTCTCCGATGGGCAGGCGTTAGAGGTACACACCGTACAGGGCGTCGTGCAAACAGACCACCACCGTGCAGTCTTCTGGCCACGGTAAAACGCGATATCAGTCGTCCAGTCGCCTGTGTCGTGTGTCTAGCGATTTCTCCCGCTGTCTGCCGCCTGTTTCTTCTGGCCTGTAAAGCAATATACCGGTCATCTGCGGGTGTGGTTCCTCGTGGACGACCACTACTGAACCCCCGGATAGCTGTTCCTGTAGTTTGAAATTGTCTCCAAAGTCGTGAAACGATGCTGTGAGCAATTCCGAACTCTGCAGCCACACTTGTCACACTGCGACCTTCCTCCAACTTCCCAATGATTCGACCTCGGGTAAAAGCATCCAGATGTCGTCTAACAGATTCATTATTCGCCATTTCTCGCTGAGGCAGCAACTCGGTGTGATTTTAACTGCTATACGGTGTGCAATCTCTTTGCCAGAAATACTAATCTTACACCGACAACATGCTTTACTACTCAGACACTCCCCCATTACGTCTACCTGTATATCTGCGCATGTGCTACCGTACATCACCTCACTTAATCTCCTGATTGGTCTTTCTGTCCGCTCTGCCTCTTCGTTCAGTTGATATGCTAATTTTTCGACTTCGTCCTTAATTTTTGCACACCAGTGTATATCAAATAGTACAAAATATACAAATCAATAGTATAAAAATATGCAAAAAATAGTTATATACCTAAGATAACTATAGTCATAATAGAATAGTTTTAGCCACAGAAATACTATAGCAAATTCCTGACCTTAGGAACCAGGATTGCATGTTTAAACAATCTTTTTCGGCCAGCCAACCTTCACCTGAATTTGCCAATACTCTGGGCCATAGGGTATATATATATATATATCTTGTTCAAATTTTCATTCATTAATAAAATATTTTCTATTCATCCATTCAAAGTAGGAATTGACCTAAAAAATTATTTATATTACCTGTTTATTCTTCAAGAAAACTAACAATTTATTCAATAAGAATTTTTTTTAAAAAGTATTAAGTGGAAATTTGAAATTGGAAATACTGCTAAATTTAGCAATTAAATGAGAACTTCTCAATAGGCAATACATTTCAAACACCAACAAAAAATATTCTTCCTCAAAAACTATTCAGTGCACCCTTTTAGTTTTTAAAATTTACATTTTCAAAAAAGAAAAGTAATATATATATGTTGTCTTGTTATCTAGCAATTGATATTCTTTTAAGTATTAATCATGTTGATTCATCTCTCTCTTGTAGAGAAATTTTGATGATATATATATATATATATATATATATATATATATATATATGCCTGCAAAATATCACTTGTTTTCTGTCTTATCAAAATGAGTGCACAAAAAATATACCAATATCAGTAATAGACGTTAAAAAGAAGTTTCAAAAAATAAATAAATAAAAAGAAAGAAAGAAAAAATGAAAGCTAAACATAAGTAATCATGTTTAAGCCGTGAGGTGCATATGGCCCGTCTGTGTCATCTAATAATATGGCCCAGAAAGACCTTAAACTTTGATAAATGTAATTAACACTCAAGCACAATTTAGCACAATTAAAAATTGATTTTTTCTAAAGTCAAATAATTCTGCAATATTATAATCAGGAGAGTTGATGAAATTAGGTCATCTTTACATATATGCCGAAATTTATATAAAACTAGCTGGTATACCCGTTCTTCGCACGGATGAATAGAAAAATTTAACAACAGAGATTGAAGGATAAAGAAGTTTTTAATGAGTTAATTTTACGTGAATTTCAAATTAAACAATGAAAAAGCTTTTTGCATATCTTATATGAACAAAAAAAATATATATTTGTTAAATTTTAAGTCTGAAGGTCTAATAGCTGATAAAAAGGATTTTTTTTTATTTATAACGCCCTGTAACTCTCTTGTGGGTCGATTTTTGGAAACACCTTCCTTAGCTGATCTCTGCTCAGCAAAAATAACACATTGTGACAACTTTTGTGTAATGAACGCTTAAAATAGTGTAAATAATTTATATCTGGATGTGTAATTCGTTAATATTACTTTCTCTTATATTTATGTTAAAATTATAATATATTCGCAAACAACGCCGTTCCTTAAATTATAATGGCGATCCAATGGAAACAGCGAAATGTTGGCGATAGAGCCAAGTTGGCATCATTTTTGGTGACCATGTCGGCAATTGATTGAACGGTGCAGAAGTTGATATGCTGTAACTCCACCTGGTGGGAAGCTGCAACAAAGAAGATAGCACAAAAACCTTTTCCACACAAAAAACAAAAAAAAAATACATATACATGCCAATTTTTATAGTGATTGGTTGAACGGTGTTGGAGTGAAGCGATTTCATACATACAAACATCCATTTTATACATATAGATATGATTTTGTTGTAAGAGGTATTACATCCATTGCATGTCACCAGAGAGAAGCGAAATTCATTTGATATAGTGTAGGCATATCAACACTCGTTAACCACTGAAAGCTATTAAGTATTATTTATTAAATATTGAATGGAACAAGAAAATTAAAGGGAAATAAAGATAAAGGATGACTTTTACTATAAATAAGTATGAAAATGCATACAAAATAACAATACCCAGAATAAAAACATTTTAAAATGTATATGTAAGTATTAAAGTTTTCAATTTAACATTATTTAAATAAATTAACTTTTTAAAATAAACTTGACAACGGTTTTCCAGAACTCAGTTTTCAAAATTTGGTTGAATATATTCAACAGTGTGTCTTTTTTTTAAAGTTACTTGTCTTAATTACTTGTCATGCTCGTCTGTGTGTTAACCTTGATCTTTCACAATTTTAGTATTTTTTAAAGTGGTAAACAGTTGTTTGCACAAATATGTGCTACTGAACTTAGATAAAATAAGTTTAATTGTTAATAACACATTGGGAAATCGGTACGAGAGTTAACAGAAATACAAAATCCCAAAATCCATACATATTTGCTTCTTCATTTTTTCCACTAGATTGTTTCAATTCATTTGCCTACTTTAAATTATTCATATGTTTCAAGAACAGTCGTCCTTGATCCATGTTAGAATGCTGCTTGTATCACTAATAGCCGCATAATCCCTTGATGCATGTGCGACACGTTTACCAACAGTGATATAATTTATAACGTCAGAAACTAGTGTTAAACCTTATGAAAGTTAACAAAAAGAATATATTTATCAGTTGATTAGTAAATCTGTTTAACATTCACCTTGATATTGATATGGTTTAGATCAGGGCCAAAAAAAAATTTAACCGTGTACGGGCTACTTCTAATTTTTTCCGTGGTTTTGCGGTCCACCTAGTGGTTTAGGTGTGATGACCTATTAGAAAAAAGTCTACATTATTTATTTCAACTAAATAAAATAAATACGGAATATGTAGGTACCTATATATAACTACAGTAAAATAAACCTATACTTTTTAGACCACGTTTAAAGCAAAACGCAAGATATAAACATAATAATAATAATAGCCACAAAAAATAATACCAAGTGATACATTTGTTACAAAACAACTCAACACATATTAAAAAATAAAACATTTTCGTCTTAAATTAGTAATCGTAGTTATAATCAGTAGAAGAACTTAGTCTGTATATTGTCAGCCAATTTTGAATATTTCGGTATATATTCGTAACTGCTAATATTCAGTCAATCCACCGGTCGACCGCGATTGACTTAATGTCATTCCTCTCCACAGGACTTAGATCAGAGGTTCCCAAACTTTTTTCTCTCATAGACCCCTTACCATGTTTTTCGGTTTGAGGTAGACCCCTGCATCCCTAAAATTGAATTTTTGCGAATTTATCAGCTTAAACGTTTTTTTGACAGTCAGTATAGAGCTACTTACTTTAAGAGATTTAAATTTCTAACTTTAGTGAAGTATGGTATTTAAAGCGTAAGAAGCACATGTTGATTAATTTAATTAAAACATAAAATTTGTTACATAAAGTTATTGAGCAACAAACAAATGCTTTTAATGGGAGAGACGAATCTGCTGTTTGAATAACATTTTTTCAACATTTGGCATTAAACTTGTCAGATTTAACCCTAAATTTCACCAGTTAGTGGTGTCCATACTTGTTTTTTTTAAATTTCTCCAGGCAAATTAATTAAAAACTTTCTCAATATACTCCGTAATTCGGGATAAATAACATGACTATCTTTTTAAAGCTAAAAATGCTGATATCAGTTTCTAAACTTTTCTTCAAGATCTCCGTTAATGTCTATTCCTATCAGTTCCTATCGTAATCTGACATTCTTTTTCCGATGTGACCATGTGAATTTATTGCCTACTGTGATATCACCATAGTCAAGCATTCTCAAATCTAGTTTCAAGATCTGAATAAAGGGCATTTAACCATCGAAAGTTGGTTAAAACATCATTTTCTTGGCACATTGTCTGTGACAAGTTGAGAAACTGGGAAAATTTGCGACGTGCAATATTATACTCCTTTAGCTTAATTTTGGCAAGAAACGCTGAGCTGATGCTCTTTGTTTTCATAAAATTTACGCTGTTGCCTTGGAACTGCAAATTAACCTCATTAAATTTAGTAAATATATCTGTTAAACATGTAAATGTAGTTTCCACTTGATTAAATTTTCTTTTGAAGTTTAAGTCATGATTTGGTTTAACGAGAGCCAATATCATAGAGCCCCATTTACATTTCATGGACCCCCAAATTATTTTTCCGCCGACGTGGACCCTTTGCAGGTCGTCATAGACCCCTGGGGGTCTATATAGACAACTTTGGGAATCACTGGTTTAGATGGTTGAAGTAAGGCTTTTGAATGGAAGCACTAGTTGGAAAAGAGATTGAAAGAAAAATAGAAGAGAAAATTGTATTTTGCAAGAGTTTTTTACATAACAGTTTATATATTTCTTAAGGATTTCATAATTGATTTAGCAAACTGTTACATTTCTGCTATAAATTTTTAGGTACTATTTTTGTGAGTGTATGCTTACATTTGTTTGTGTTTATTGTTTATTAATGGCTTAGTAATTCTTCATAAAAAAAGAAATATTACTTTGTTGAGATTCAAAACTGCTTTTTTTGTTAATATAGATAAGTATGAATGAATTAGCTATATCAATAGCTTTGTTGAACAAACTTATAGCTTAGAGATAGCAATTCCAAATCCAAAGTAGTGCAAAAAGGCTAACGTATATTGAGACATAGATGTCGTAGCTTGTGTAAGTCCTCATACTAGCATGGTCAGCTCGAGGATGGGCTAAATCATGTGACGAAATAATCGCATTGTAATATTCTCCCGGGCGAGCCTAAAGGTGTAGGAGGATTGGAAGGAACACTAATCATTGTTCAACAAAATAATCTAATTTATTCTCAATATTAATCACCACACAAATTCGATCGATCCAATCGAAGAGATTCTCCCAATTAATCAATATATAGACAATAAACAAAGTAAGCGAGATGTAATAAAACTGTAATACTAACCACACTCACTCAAGGCTATCACTTTGATTTATTATCTATTTAATCTGGATTTAATCTCAGTGGCAACCCTTCAGCTTAAGTAATGCAATTATCAAATATTAAATATCGGCGTTTCGCCTTCAATTTGATTAATCTCTGCTCCGATAGCAGTCTATCTTATATCTCTCCTATCTCTCTAACCGAAAAAACCTAGATTATATATAGTAGTCTTAATTAACATACTCATGTTTCCTTCTTTGAAGCGAAGTTTTATAATAAAATAATTTTTAAAGACCAGAAATTCCCCCATAGGATAATTAGTAGAAAAAGATCGGATAGAACCGTCACAACATGGTAACTGCAATCATGTATTTCCAGATAATCAGTTTAAGCACTTCATTGTTGCCAAATTTGCTATTTGCGGAAACTTTCTTTTAAGAAGTACATATTTTTCAACAATAATAACGTACGCAGGTAGGCAAAACGCACTAGATTTTACAAAAGAACACGTGCAATATAACAGTTTTTCTTAAACTTTGAAAAATATTAAAACTTGAACATCTTTATCCCATTATCAAATTTGAAATTTTATCAAAATGTTGCAAGTAGCACAACAAGTCTAAGTCTAATATCAGTCTTTAATTCAATGAAGAACATGTGAGTGCATTTATCATGTGATCATCCGGAATTTAACCCATTTAGCCAGGGCAGAGATTAAAATATCAGAAACATTTAATAAACCAAAAGAAATAAAAAGGAAAACTTCATTTTCCTTTTTTTTCAATTTTGATTTCATTCAAAGCATCCTACTTTATGCTACATAAGGCTTTTCTTAACTACTTTAAGGTTCTTTCCATACATGAGGCATATAAAATTCATTTTATTCCTATTTCAGTTTTATTTATTAGACACCGGTTTTTTGCATTCACTGGCATGCGAATAATAATGATTTTTGGTGTTGCTTTTGTGAGGAAAAAAATAGTGAAGAACGTGATTACGTAAGCTATCAGATACAAGAAAGTTCTCAGAAATTCTTGGAATATCGAGCATTTTCATTCAATGAATCACTCTGTTCTCTTAAAACCCCGTGTCTTAATTTCTCGAAAAAAAATCTTGTTGTATAAGTCTTGAATTTTTTCAGGTACTTTGCTTTATGAGTTACGACTGCTATAAATTTTACGAACGTGAGGAAAATGTAAGAAAAATAAGCGAAGAACATTATGTAACAATCACGTCTATATGTTCACGAAAATGATAACTTCCAAAGAGAATGCAATACGAAGAAATTCGATAGAAACCATATAAAAGTATAAATTTTAAGAGTAAATACAGTGAAATACGTTTAGCACAAAAACGCTTAAGACGAAATATCGGTTAACACGAAATAGTACAATGGTCCCTACAAACTACAAGGTATTTTCATGCATTTTTCTGTTAACGCAAAACAAAAATCGCTTAACACGAAAAGATTTTCTTTCTGTTATTGAACAAAATACGGAAATACTAGCCGTGGAAGTGAGATTTAAGATGGGTGTGAAATGAAAAAAAGGTGGTCTCACATGTTTCGTAGAAAAGAGGCTAATTTGGCTTTGAAATACCCACGGAATAGCCAATGACACGAGCCAATTTTGCTTAACTAAGCTACTTTCACACCCTCACACCTACTAACGCCTCGTAAAAACATCTCATCTCTCCTCGGTTGACTTTGGAATTCGGTGTAGAGTAAATCGCAGTGTGAACAAAAATCAGTGGAAGTTCGGTTATATATATATATATATATATAGTGTTTTTTTTCTTTTAAATAGCTTTTTTTACGGCTACAATGGCCAAGAGCTCAAAGGGAAAGCAAACTTCTTTTTCGCTTAAAATGGAGATGGAATTTCTAAAGGCTGCTGTTCAAAAAAAAAGAAGATGAAAACAGGAATCTGTTTGATTTTGGTATTGCTAACTCCGTATTATCAACAACAATTAAAAAAAGAGTGAAAACTACGGAAATGTTTGATGCACATGTACATATCTAGGAAAAAAATGTACTCTAATAACCTTATTTCGTTGAACATATGTTTTTATTTTTATTTTTAATACTTTAACACGAAAAATATTTCAGTTCCCTCAGTTTTGTGTTAAACAATTTTCATATTTATTTGTTTAAATAGATTTAATTTTCCTATAGAATATGGTTAACAGATAGATAACCTTTATAAAAATGTAACACCAAAAACTATTGATCAAGCTTTCGATAGTTCACACACGTTGCCATTCTTTCGACTTGTTAGCTGCATTGAAATGGGAATGCAAACATGTTTAATTTCGCGATTAAACTGCTTAAATTACTTTATAATTTATTCATGTTGACAGTTCTCATGGTGCTCACGGTAAAACTCTTTTTATTGTCTGACTTTCAACGAAAAAGTTGGTAATAAAAAGCATTAAACATATGAGATGTGTTTTTTTCAAATGACAAATTCATAATTTTGTATTTTTCTGTTAGTTAATATTTTGTTACCTACTTCTTTTTCATTCAAGGACCTGTTTAGCATCTGAATATTGAATAAGTCTTGGATAATGAAGTTAGCCTTCGAGTTGACATTTCAATCTCTATATTTGCATCATCCTCGTTATTAAAACGTTTTATGTAACAAATGCATAAGTTTGGAGAAGACTATTCCATAATTCATACTTAACTATTTTGCGTGTTTGTTAGTATTTGTTTCATTTTGGAAATTGGATTATATGAAGTCAGTATTCAAGTCATTCTCTTGATGGATATCATTCTTGTGTGGATCTACTTTTTTACATAATAAATGCATAATTTTAGAAATAGATATATTTTAATGACCGTAAAATCTGGTGTGTAACGCGCACTTATGCTTTCAAGCTGCATTTTTTAATTTTTAGCCGTATAACGCGTGCATCCCTTTTTTTTTCGAAGAAACCTGAAATGTACGTGCGCAATGCTCTTATGTTTTGAATTCATTTATTCGAGGTAATATTCCAAGCTTCAGAAAAAAATAGCATACTTCTAAGCTTCCTTTAAGTTCATAAGGAATGTTATTTTTCTTAAATAAACAGTATTTAGACATATGTAAATGTCTAATTGTTTTTATGCTCATCCCTATTTTTTTATTTTTAAAGCTCTCATTGTTATACCCGACGTAAAACGCGCACCCATATTTTTCGATCTCACTTTTTGTGTTAAAAGTGCGCGTTATACGACGAATTTTACGGTAATTCACATTCTGTGTCGGCCTTCCTATTTCTTTCTTTTTATTTTATTTTATTTTATTTTATTTATTTATTTTTTGTTGATTCCAAAATATTGAGTAAAGCTTAGCCTCTAAGTTTGCCACGGGTCTATTCGGAATTTTTCAACTAAGAAATCTTTATGGGGGAAAATGGTCTTTAAAATTTATTTTATTGAAAACGTTCGTGCGAAGAAGATGTGAGTATGCAAATTAAATATTGTATATAAAGATTAAATTTTCGAGTTAGAAAAAGAAAGATAGAGCGAGAGAGGTTAGACTGCTACAGCTAGCAGTAATAGATTAAACATTAAGTGAGCTTGGATACTTGGTAGCAGAATATTGTAATATTAAAGTTGACGATTTGTGTAATAGAAATTAAATTATAAGGTATTGCTTGGACGTAAATGATCTGTTTATTTAGTCTTCTCGTATCTCGTCGGTCTCGCTATTGTAATTCTTATTTAGAATTTGGGTGAATCTCTAGACATGGTTAATAGATTTTGCGTTGTTGTTGATACTGAAAATAAAATGAAATTATTTTGGAATATGGCTAGTCTTCCTTCAGACCTCTCCACATTGAGGAGAGAGATACATCTTCCCTCACAAGTTGACCCTCAAGTTGACCTCACAAGTTGGCCTCATGTCATCCTCAAGATTTTCTTGTTATGCGTAACATATACATATGTGACGGATCTATACGCATCCTTCCCCTCACCCTCTAGGGAATTCTTTTGGGCCAGCATTTTCAACCAATCTTCTCCGAAAAGCAGAAAACCTGATATGCAAATTAAGTTTAATATATATATTCTTTATTCACGAGTTTGAGAGTTAGTGAATTGTGAACAGATTAGAAGTGAAGTAAATTGGCAGTGAAACGTTTACGTAAACAAAGTAAGAAGCCAGAAGTTTGGATATTAAGAAAGTGATTAGATTAGCTAGCGGGAAGTGTTGAAATCAACTTAAAGTAAATAGAAGACTGCAAGAGCTCAGGTACTGTGATCTTAAATCAAGTCGATGTTTAGAAGGTGAAACAAATAGTGTGGTCATTAAATACGTAAGCTTTGTATAAAGTTATATTAAAGGTAGAGCTGCAGGATTGAATATATACTTCCCAACGCAATCTCGTCTCTCTCCATCTTTCTCTATAACTGGTTCGAATTATCTTGTTTACAGTGTTGTTTGTGTCTGTATTGATTATAGTGATAAATAAAATAATTGGAATTCATCATGTCGTATAATCATTCAGTTCCTTCCATACCTTTAGCCGCGTACAGGGTAGAAGGGATGTAAATTCATTATACATAATTTGGGTACGAGTGGATTTGTTTTGATAGCACCTAACCTTTGGCGCAGTACCTCCTCTTCAGAATGGTTAAGGCAAAGATCTTGCGGATTTTTTATATTACCGTGGGAATCGAAAAGCAATAGGAATTGAGAAGCTATTAAATCAGACTCGAAAGGTTAACACACACAAACAGGTAATCACAATAACTCATTTTTATTAATTTAACATTAGACCTGATAACACGATGTGCTGACAAGACAACCAACTCGTTAGAAATGATGGGTATTTATCTTTAATGAGCTACAATCTCTGAAACTCGCCAACGAGAAATCCACCAATACCTTCCAAAAGCGACTATAAAATTAAGGATTATAATTCAGGAATAAGCGACTGCAATTTAAGCAGTGTTCACGTGATAATATTGCCCACATAACAACTATTCTCTATCTCACTGACTATATATGTGATATTTAGTAATGACGTTTTTTTATGGAGTGGAGTTGTTCTAGCTCAAAGCGACAATTTGTCCGGATGGGAAAGAAACCGAGATCGAAAGGACAGACTTCCCCGATAGTTCATTGTTCAACATTCTCTCTAACATTATATTTCGTTACAGTTTAAGAATCGGTTTTATTTTGGGATATTGATAAAGCTTGGTTAATAAAGCCAGCGTTTAAATAGGCACTTCTTTCTCCTAATCTGCATCATTATCATAATTCTCCTGTTTCAATTAACAGTTGCATTGTTTTGGAGGTGAGAGATTTATTTTCATTTTTAACATTATCTTTTGTATATTTTAATTTGATGATGTTGATTGATGTTGATGATGATGTCATATCCATGATGGGACCAAATCAGACCGTACCATGGGCCCAAATGACTGTTTTGGCAATCTGTGCAATCTTGTCCACATAGAGGTTTGTTGACGAGAAAAGTACCCCTGTTTCTTGTAGAGTAGCAAGAATAGCTGGACAGTCAAAAATATGAGCAGGTGTTGGCTCTTGTATCCAAACAGTCATCACAATTCCTGAATGTTCTTATACCATCCCTATCAAACTTCATTCCTTTGTAATGACCTGTTCTTAGTCTAGCAATAGTTTCTGTTATAAGGTTGTCTCCACTTATGTTACAGATTTGATGCTTTACAGGAATCGACTTCTCACTCAGTTGGAAATTTGGGACAGCATTTTCGTCTAATAAAGTCACGTTGAAAAAGTTGTCATTTTTAAGATTTGTAGCTTCTTTCGCAAGTTTATCCGCATTTTCATTGCGGATTGCTTCTCTCGAGGAAGTCTGTAACCCCTAGAGAGAGCATCCCCAGGTGGCAGATCGGGGAATGCCTCCATTGGTATTTCCTTTGGGTAGTAGAGGGGAAATAAAATACCCTCCACAGACCAACAGGCAAAAGTCCAACCTCTTTGAGGCAATGGCATCCCTTTTCCATGATGGGTCTGAATTTCAATTTGATTCAAGTATTTTATGGTATTGGATAATTGCAGGGCAAAAAAATCAACTCTAGGCTGCAGTCCATGATGTATACCATGCTCATGCAAGGGTTCTTTGGTTATATCTTGTAATGCATTGATTAAGCTCGGTCCTGCACCCTCATTGATTCCTATCGCAATCTAAAGCTTTACCAACTACTCCTTTCAACCGAATGTTCATGATTCCTAAACCAATAACGGATGTTCAAATGACTCTATGAATTCGTGTTCCGAAACCCACTAAAGTAGGGGAAGGCAGTTGTTTTAGCTTGAGGTCCACATTGGGGAAGCGAAGAATACCGGAGAGCTGCACCTTTTTTAAAATGATTTCATTCTTTAGTTAGCTTAGCATCTCAGAAAAGGTATAAATTGTACCATTAAAATTAATAAATATAAGTTAAATAAAATATAATGGCATTTATTTCATTTATTTTCTCTGCTAATTTCATATCATCCATAATTGCGAGTGTATTTCATTTTAGAATCAGTTTAATGAGACAAATGTACCCTATCACACAATGGCGTAACGGAGAAAAAAATGGGCCCCCCTGCAAAGCCAGGTTTGGGACCCTCAAGTTGGATTTTACAGAGGGTTAGGTACTTGGCAGTAGTTAAGCTTTGGGCCCCCTAGAACTCTGCCCCCCCCCGCAATGCCGGGGTGTACGTTACGCCACTACAATCACACTTCTCTATAATTTTTTTGAAATCAGAAGTGAGATTGCTTGTAGAAATTCTCCTTAAAGCCTGCAAATTAATGTCAACGAACATGCATCCACAGTAAAAATCGTTTAACACGAAACTGAGAGGACTGAAATATTTTTCGTGTTAAGAGAGTTTCGTGTTAAAGAATATTACAAAAAAACATATATTCAACAAAATTTAGTTTAATATGGTATATTTTATTTACACAGTGCATGTATTCAATAAAAATCAATGAAACAAAAACATTCACAAGAACTTGATGAAATTTAATACAAAGTTTTAAAGTTTTTTGAAAAACAAGCATCATCTTTTTTAGCATCAAATTGTCAACAAATGGTTCGATGTCGTTTATTTCTTTATTCATTTCACCATTGGAATGTGCGTCTAAATAAATGAGCATAATATTCATGACGTACCTAATTTTGGATGATGTGGGAAAAGTAGCATTACTCATTTCATTTTTGTCACCTGAATCTGCGTTAATGATATTTTTTTAGCTTTGAACAAACTCCTAAATGTCTTTGTTTGCCATAATTGGGGCTGTACACGCATTATCATCATCTACTGCAACGAATTTTTCCGATGATACAGTTGGGAAGTCGAAATACACAGAAACTTTCTCAAACATTTCTTTAAGATTCTGGTATTTTCCGTATTTTGTTCATTTATGATGGAAAATCTTTTCGTGTTAGTATCTGACTACTAGCGACAACTTTTTTTTAAATGGAAATATGGAGAGTTTTTTTTTTTTTTTTTTTTTTTTTTTGCTGTTTTTATATTTGTCTGCACCTTTTAAGAAAAATATGCTAAAATTACGAAGGGAAAAAGAAATTATTATTACTAAAATGGGAAAAAATGGGTAAACATTTACAAAAAATAACATAAACACGTCCCATTCTGTATCTAAAGTTTATGAATAAATTTTCAATTCTGATGTGTTGCAATGTTGTTCATTTTTGAATTGAACTTCAGGAAAAGAGATGTTTTAATTTTTACAAAAACTAGAGTACTTTATCTTAGTTATTGTATGAAAATTGCTTAAAAAACAGTTATTATATTCACATAAGGGACTGTAAATTTTGTAATAAAACAGTGATTGATAAATCTGAGGGTCAAAACACTTCTACTATTATAAAGAACATACACAAAAAATTTCAGGAAATTATTTTCAAAACTTTTTAAGCAATCGCTGTTCCCCCGTTTGAGTAATTAAAAAAAACCACATTTCGAGTAAAACGCGTTTTAAAATATGACATCTTGCTTAAAGTAGTGGCATCTGCTTTTACTAAAACACTTGTAGTTTTTGTTCTAGTGAACGGAAAATAATAAACTTGGTATTTTTATAAAGCTAATAAGATGGCCTATAGAAAAGACTCATAAGAAAATTTGTCAATTTTTGGCGAAATTCACAATTTTAGGGTAGTCGGATACCCAAGCAATCTTCGTTTCGTGTAAAGAGGGAAAAAAATGCATGAAAATACATTGTAGTTGGTCGGGGCCGTTGTATGATTTCGTGTTAACCGATATTTCGTCTTAAGCGTTTTCGCGTTAAACGTATTTTACTATATCTTTACGTGTTGAACTTCATGCAAGAAAAACTACTTCACTCACATACATGAGTACCCAAATATAGAAAATATTTTTTCTACATTTGGTTTTCCGACTCTCTTGGAAGGCCGCTATTTGTCCACTCCTGGACTGAAGTTACACCTTGTGTATTAATGGAAGCTGTTACACGATAAATAAATCTGGTATTTCAGATCTTATCCTTGATTTTATGGAGGTTAGAATATTTAAATGAAAACTCAATTGTTGTAAGAATAGTTGTTTAGAAGATTTAAAAAGGAAATATTTCTTTGTTTTGGTAAACTATATGCTTAATGTCTCCAAATATAAAAATAAATCAATGACCGGTCAACTAAATCTCCACAATTGTGCAATACCCAACAGTGCAAAGAACTGATGATGTTACTTTTTTTTAAAATGTTTGTGTGAATAGCACAAGTATTTAAAATAAAAAGAAAATTTTTTACATTTGAATGATTATTTAAAAAAATATATGCATAACAAATCTATGAGTAATTTGTATAATAAAACTAGTTAAAAAGCACGTGAATAATATAATAATGCCACAAAGAGGGTTTTTTAATCATTGAAAAAGAACAATTTACATTCAAGGCCATACTTCCTACGTTATAAGTAAGGAATGGCGAAATGCAGAGAAGAGCTTGGAGGTCATTTGTTCAGAGCACATTAGACAGTGCATTGAAATGTAAACATGTAAAGACAAAAGAATGAAGCAAAAATAAATTAAATAAAATGAATGAATATAAAATAAACATATTTACGAAAAGAAAAAAATAATTAAAGCCATTCCAAATGATTATGATAAAAAAAATGTATGTAGCGTGTATGTTACAAAAGAAAGAGGCGCAAGCTTAAGTAGCGTTCTCGTTATTCTAATAGGGGTAAAAATTGCAAGGTTCCGTCACCAGTAATACTTAGGTTTCTCCAGTGCAGTGATTCTCAACCACTGTGCCGCCAAATTCTTGAAATGCGCCATCAAATTCTTGAAATGTACCGCCAAATTTTTTCAAAATTATTAATTATACTCTGAGAAAAATAAAATAAAATTCGGAACAGGATCATTCAGTTGTTTTATAGAAGAAAAAAAACTAAGAGTATTCGTGGTATATTTAACTTATCCATTCGTAGATAGATGGATATAAAAAATTTGATTGTTTCGTAATCCATTTCCGATAACGGATACATCTGTATATGAATTAAGGTATCCGACTACTTGCGACAACTTTTTTTTAAAAAAGTGGAGATATGGAGATTTTTTGAGGTTTTTAGATTTGTTTAGTACATTTTAAGAAAAATATGCTAAATTTAAGAAGAGAAAAAGAAATTATTATTATTAAAATGGGGAAAATTGGTAAAAATTTACAAAAAATAACATAAACGGGGCCCATTGTGTACCAAAAGTTTATGAACAAATTTTCAATTTTTCCATTCTGATGTGTTGCTATGTTATTCATTTTTGAAACGACTTTTAGGATAAGAGATATTTTAATTTTTACAAAACCTAGAGCACTTTATCTTGGTTATTATATGAAATTGCTTAAAAAAACAGTGATTATATTCACATAAGGGACTGTAAATTTTGTAATAAAACAGTGATTGAATATTAAAACACTTCTACTGTTACATTTGAACATACACAACAAATTTCAACAAATTATTTTCAAAACTTTTTGAGCAATCGCTGCCCCCGTTTGATCGTTTTTGAAAAAACACATTTCGATTAAAACACATTTTAAAGTATGACATCTTGCTTAAAAGTAATGGCATCTGCTTTTACTAAAACACTTGTAGTTATTGTTCTAGTAAACGAAAAATAATAAATTTGGTATTTTTATAAAGATATTAAGATGGCCTATAAAATAAAATCATAAAAAAAAGTAATCAAATTTTGGCAAAATTCACAATTTTAGGGTATTTGAATACCTTAACTTTGAATGAAGAGGAAAAACTAATTTCGCTCTGTAATAATCGAGATTTAAATTCAAAATTAAACTCATTTAATCGAGATTTAATTTCAACACTTTTGGAAGAGTCAGTTAATTCATTTTGGATTAATTTTTCTTTTAATTACGCCCTCCAATGTCCTCTCGGACATAAGGCGTCTTGCAGTTCAATATAAAGCAGATGTTGCGCTAGCCGGAGAGAGAACTCCACAGGTATCTTGCGAGAGAACCTGAAGTAGAGCGTGGCAATCGTATAGATGCTCCCCACTCATTGGCACGGATTTACAGAGATGGCAGAGAGGTGAATCAACCTTAAGCAGATGGGCCTGCAGGTAATCATGTCCGGGGATGACTCTGAAACAGGCCACTCCCTCCATCCTAAGTAGGGCAGAAAGTTGAGCACGTCTTTGGTCATTAAGCAGACGAGACTAAGATTTACCCACAGCCAGCTCTGTAAGAGTGGATATGCTTTTCTGTCGAAATTTATCCCTGAGAAGTTGTGACGGATCTATACGGGTTTTCACGAATTCTTCTTTTTTCCCTTTCAATCAAAATATTTATTTCAACCAACCTTCATCGAGAAACCAAACGTGATTTATGTAAATAAGGAATATTATATAAATTCAGTTTTCGCGAGTTGAAGAGAGCTAAGTAAGAGGAAGTGAGAAGCCAAGTTAATTAAAGTCAAGTGAAGAGATCGAGAGGTCGACACGTAGTTGTTGACAAGTTAAGCGAGCTTGATACGTTCTGATGTGCGCAAAGAGAAGCGGATTAAAAGTATTGAAATTCACTATTACGGAACGTGGAGTCTTCGTCAATTCATCCAGCTAATTTGAGTGCCTGGAATTCTCCGTGAAGGAGTGGCAGCATTAAAACAACAGGTACTGTGATTTCGATTAAGTAAATTATGATTATTAGTATGAGGCGTAGTTGTAAATGTGCGCGTTTAAGCTGTCTTAGATTCAGTTGAAATTCTGTAATATTTACCCCGCTTGTAATTATATCTCACCTCCGCACTCTACTCCCGTTTATATACCTTAATTAGTATTGTGTTGTGCCTATTATTAAATATTGATAAGAATCAATAAATCAGTTGAATTGGAATAATGTCTTTTGATCATTTAGTTCCTCCAACACATCTAGCCGGGTTTTCAGATAGACAGGAAGGTATTAATGTAAGGGGTGGCTACAGGTCACCACAAAGTCGCTTGGCGTTTCGAAGAGGCATCGGAAGGCAAGGTGGATGCAGTAACGAAGCCTCTTTGACCAACTTGTCGGCATGTTCGTTTCCATGAATGCCACAATGGGATGGGATCCATTGAAGGACGCCCTCTCTTCCGGCGCTAGGAAATGAGTTAATTAGTTGTTTGCACTCGAACTCAAGTTTTGAAGGGAATAGAGATTGTAGCCAGATACAGTCTTAATTGCGGTTTGAGAATCTATGAATATTATAATATTTTGTCCAGGCTCTAACCAGGCTAAAAGCCATAAATATTGCAGAAATTTCACCATCAAAATTGTCTAACCAGGCACTAAGAGGTTCTTTAAATTAAAATTAGAGGCGATTATCTCATAATAGCAACAAAAAAAAAAGGTTTAAAATACCTGTTACAATTTTCTACATATAATTTGCATGAAATTGGATTTTCAGCATTAACAAATACAAAAATGAAAGAAGGATCGAGACTTTTAAATGTAGATGGCGAAATGAGAGTGGCTGTATCATTTTTATAACCAAACATGAACGAAATTATCAAAAACCATCAAGCTCAAATTTCGCATTAAATGTATTCTTACAATTAACTATAACAAGTTACTCAGTAAACATTTTGTTGTCTTTGTCGAGCATATTATTTTATTTAACACACTAAAAATTACCATCATAAATTCTTTTACATAGTATATTATACAGATAAGTAAAATTCATTTAAACTTATTTTAATGTTGTCGTGCCGCCAAATTTTGAAATTGTTAAAAGTGTACCTCAACAAAAAAAGGTTGAAAATCACTACTCTAGTGCTACCCTTAATGGAAATCAAATCATATCTTTGAAAATTTTAGAGCAAAAAGAATGATGTATAATCCGACATGAATAGTAAACCTGAACTCAGTGAAACATTTAAATTTAAGTCAGGAATGGGCAAATTGCGGCTCTTTGAGACAGTCAGAAACCAAATAGAACTGAAAATTTTTTATATATTTGCTTTGATGTATATCTGTGAGCAAAGTTTTCTTGCATGAAAATCAACAAAAGTAAATATAGATGCAAGTTGGCTGAATTAATTTGAAAACTGTTCAATTGAAATTTCGGCAAGCAATTTCATTCCTGATTTTTTTTTTAAAATTGCAGAAAAGTGTGACAGGGTTCATTTGCCTCATTAAACTTCACTGCTGGCCACCGTAAATGAAACACAAAGAAAGACAAGAGATAGCACAACAAAATTTATTTTGTAGATAACATGTTGACCAAGTATCAAATGATTAAATATGTAGACTTCTGTGAAGTGTGGTTCCTTCCAGAATCAGTAGCCAGAGTAGCCACCATTGTTGGAGATCATCGCTGTCACACACCTCGGCATTGTTTCAAAGAGACTTTGGATGTGTTTTTGGGGTACAGCAGACCAAGCAGCTTCCACACGTTGCTAAAGTTGATCTGGTACGGCAGCAGGGGGTGCTATCTAGGTCAATCGTTGAGCAGCCATGGACCACATGTGTTCTATAGGCGAAAGATAAGGAGAGCGAGCTGGCCAGGGAAGCAATTCAATCTGGTGATTGACGAAGAACATTTGGACAATGCGTGCCACGTGTGGTCGCGCATTATCCTGTTGAAATATGGCTGTGGCCAAGCCCTGAATGTAAGGAAGGACAAATGGCTCCAACACCTTGGAGTTGTAGCGCTTGTAGTGACATATAACCTCCCCTAAGACTATCATCTCCCCATCTACCGTTAACTGTTTCTGGACGTGTCGGCGGATTAGCGAATTCAAGAGACATCATTACCAATCACTATATTTACTGATACCTCTTAATCAAGGAAAGTTACAAACGCACGATTCAAATTTAAGAACAATAAAACACATTGGAGTATGATAAGGGGTTACTACTAGCGGAACTACGGAATCGGAACTGAATCCACGAAAGATCAGCACGTACAATTACAGCTAACACACGTACACGTATTCACAAATTTCTAAATCACTAACCTTATTCTTGTAACTTCGGCAGGTCCGTCGTGGTACAGAACTTATTGCTGGCTGGATCGGAAAATGGCTAAGGCGATCACTCGACTTTCCAATTTTAATCTTCAGCTCTTCAGCTTAGCTCATCGCGTCACTACCAACTAATAATGTTAACAACTGCGTGTTGATTTACCGATGCTTCAATTCATTTTACTTCAAAAATCTAACTCTTCACTTTACTACTCTCTCTTGTTAACTCGCGAAACCCGAACTTATATAATATTTCTCATTTGCATAAATCACGCTTTGGCTCCCGGTGGAGATTGGTTGAAATAAATAAAACTTTTAAGAAAAATAGAGACTGTTAGTTTAAGACCGTATAGATCCCTCACACACTGACTGTTTAAAGTACCGGCAAATGCGTACTAGAGGAGTGCGAGAGTGATATCCAATACCGCCCCATACCATAATACCCGGTGCAGGACCAGTGTGGCGGTGCATAACGCAGCTGTTCAGCATCTTCTCTCCACGGTGTCTCCAGACTCGAATCCGACCATCGTGGTGTTGCAGACAGATGCGTGACTCGTCAGTAAAGACAACTTCATTCCATTCTGCCGCCCACATCCTTCTTTCATCGCACCATTGGCGGAGAAGACGTCTGTGGTTCTGCGTCAAAGGTAGACCAAGCAATGAACGTCTTGCGGACAGACCACTCTGCTTTTAACGGCGTCGAATGGTACGCACAAACACTGAATGATGCGTTGCAGACTCAATGTGCTTTGCTGTGGTTCGTGATGTGATTGAGCGATCCGTCACTGCCGTTTGCACAATTTGCCTGTCCTCACGCGTAGTGGTGCACTGAGGTGGATGCGATGGACCACGTTGGTCCGTTGTACCCTCCTACATCCAACGGTCACATATCCGCATTACAGTTGTTTGGTTTCATCCAACACGACTACCAATTTCCCTGAAAGATAATCCGCAATCTCGGTAGGCCACTATCCTTCCTCTGTCGAACTCGGATACTTGATCAAAAGCTGATCGCTGTTTTCTACGAGACATAACTGATCGTTTTTGTGGAAACTACCACAAGGAAAACACAATTGCCAAACTTGAAATCGTCGAAATCTCCAAGCCTTAAATAGCGCTTTGAGTTGGCGCCACAGGCGTGCGTGATGTGTGTCTGCGCTGAAATTCTAATCATTTGCATATCTCACCTCCCCTAATGCATGTTGTAAATTTCATGTTATTTGCGTGCTTCCTTCAGGGTGTTGCATTTTCGGTCGCCAGCAGTGTAAAACTCAATTTGTTTATTGCTATAGATATGAAGTTTGCACAGTTCATTAATTGAATAAAACTGCCACTATTTTTTTTTATTTAGCTTATATTTATTGATTTTTATATGGTTAAATTTCCTACCTTTTCTGATGTTCAAAGTTAAATACAGTAATATCCCTAACTTACACGATAGATGGGACCATTTGATAACTGCATAAGTCGGTGAATAATTTCGGATATAAATACATGTAAATTAATTCTAGTTGGGACCGGAGATAAAAGAAAATAATAATTTTTAAAAAAATGTTTAATAGAATCTTAGGTAACACAAATACAAAATCGCGAACGGAAGTTATTTTGATGTAGAAGGTTTAATAAAATCCAGCAAGTAGTTTGCCGGCTCAAAGATTTTTTTTCCTCCAGCGAAATTTTCTCTTTGCATGCTAATAATTTTTTTAATTTCTCGTTTCGTTAAAAAAATCAGATTTTAGTTGGAGTCTATTTTCTAAAATTTGTGGCTCTTTTTCAATTAAACTGAGGCCCTCTGTCAAATTACCAACCGTCGTTCGATCTTCTGATCGAACTGGGTCTACAGACTCAAGTTCTTCAACGTCTTGCTCTTGTTCATGCATTTCTAAGAGCTCATCAATTGTCAGCTCCTGATTGTGGGAATCAAGCAGTTCTTGAACGACATCACTATCCACTTCAAAATGTTTTTGCCTGGTAGGATCAACAACTTCATCAATCAAATTACCAATTTCATTAGGCTCTGGCCCTAATTCCACCTTTCAGTTATGGAAAAAAACCGAATCAGATTTAAAAATAGCGTAAGTTAAGGTAGCTTAAGTCGAGGTGTTACTGTATTGAATGTAATTATTTGTAAAAGGTGCGGTCGATCTTCTGGTATCCCCCGGATCCACAAAGTAGCTCTCGAGCTAGAATAATTGCCCGTCCCTGGTGTAAGTCAATGACAGCATTTATTATCAACCTGAATCGATTCTGTAAACGTTTCATTCTGTATTTCATTTCCACATACATTATAAGAATGTAAAAATATAAAGTATTGAATGAATTTAGAATTGTAATAACCCTCCCTGTCTAACTTGTGACCCAGCTAAAAGTGAGGAAGGAAGTGAAGGATGATTCGACATGATAATTTCAAATTATTTATTCAAAGTTAAGATCAACACAAAAACAATTCAATGATCACAATAAATAGGATGTTACGATCAGTCAACAGAAGAAGGGGGCGAAAGTGGCGTTTTTGGAGAATATATCAAATAGATTAACCATTTTATGATAAACAATCTTCTACCTCAATATTGCTTTACACGGTAGAAAGTAAATAATTGCCACCTAACCTCTTTAATACTTTAAATATGTAACGTAATATGAAGGTGACAAATACCTGAACTTTAGGCAGTCTTACTATCAATTAAGGCTTAATCCTTCAATTTCTTTATCAATACCACCTTCCTGTCTTTAATCTCTCACACGGACTTTCTAACCTTTTACGGTATTCGTTTCCGTATATCTCACTTATCACCTTTAGTTTTCTCACCTTCTAACTGGTAAACTTTCTATCTATCCTTCTAATAAGTGAATTTGAACTATATATAATAAACTTAATTTGCATATCACGTATTTTTCTTGGGAGAAGGTTGATAATTTTTAATAGCCCCAAAGATTTCCCAAGAGGGTTAGTGAAAGGACGCGTATTGATCCGTCACAGAATTATTTTCACTTTGGTTGATATACAACTTGAAACACTCGACTAATACAAATGCTATTTCAAAGTACAAAAGTATCAATCGTAAGTATACATGCAAGTAAAATTAAAATGAGAATAAAAAGTTCAGAAAAAACATCTACTATTTGTTCCATTTTAGCTTACTATTATCTGATTGAAATTCAAATTAATTGCGACGATGCTATTCTGTCTGCATGGATGCCTTTCGGCAAAATGTTATCCTTTGCCTCTCTAGTAATTATTTTCTACTTTTCTCATTCAAAATATCATTAAATAGTTTTATTTTTGAATCGATTTGTTCACGAAGCATCTGATAAAAATTAAATAAACATCCGGATTTTCAACTCCTTTCTTAAATTAATAAAATGAGCTTTCAGAGCTCATTTCTACTTTTTTAAGGGCTCATTATTTTCTCGCTTTTCCAAAAAGATGACCTCGAATTTAAGCATTTAATTCATTCTTTCATTTGATAAAAAGAAATACCAATGTCAAAGTAGAGAGTATCCAGTCTCTCTGAAGTGGAAAAATTTCCCGAAAAGGGTTTTCCCCTCTTGTAATAACCACAAAACAAGCATACATTACTAACTCTGAGCATGCATGACATTCGGTCCTAAAAATGCGTTGTTCTTTTTTTCTTCTTTTTTTTTTAAGATGTAAAAGGTATTTTTGGAGTATGAAAGAAATCACTGAAGTGAAAAAATAACTGCGTTTTTCCCAATTAAAACATGTAATATTTACAAATAAACAGGCAATTAAGCACCTGATTCGGGAAAGACGCTGAAGGCCATGATATTATTCAAAAACTGATACAATTATGTTTTAAAATGAAATCCTTTAAAAAGAAGAAAGAAGAAAAAAGTGAACAAATAAAATAACTTTTTCTCTAATTGTGTCATTCTTGTTGGCTTAGAACGGCTTCAGCTTTTCTTTCAGAATTTGTAGATAGATTCAGAAAAAAAAATGCAATTATCCTAAATAAATACATTTTTAAAATGACATTCTTAGTACTGATTTTTTTAATATTGTTCCCTGATGAAATATACAGCATTAGTACTCGAACATGATTGGTATCCAAAATTAAGAGAATTTTCACTTATGATTGATCATTTCCAGAAGTACAGGACAGGTTTTTTTTAATTAAATATATACGTAGATTTGTGTAACACTAAAACTATCATGTAATAGTTATGCAACACTATATCAGTAGTGTGTAGGGCTTATCAATGCAGGAAAGCATAGTTACAGTTACTAATAAAAAAAATTGGTTCGTAGAAAGTGCTGCTCCCTCTAATATATTACATAGCTTTCACAACGAGAATTCGTTCTGTAAATGAGACAGTCTATAATTCCGTGGTAATTGGTCCCACTCCTCCATCAATGCTATTTCCAGGTCCTGGATGGTTCTGAAAAGACGTAGACACCTTTCCAGAAGACAGCTGCCTTCAAAGAGCATCTCAAATGCGCTCTATAAGATTAAGGTCTGATATAATGACTGGTTAATCTATTAAGCGAATATTCTCACTTTCCATAAGGCCTGATCAGCCCTATGTCGACGAAGATCGGCATCTAAATAAATAAATTCCGGGTCAACCGCATTCCTGAAAAAACGAACATGGGGGATCAAGAATGTATCTCTAAACTTTACGGCAATTACTGTCTTTGACACCGAATTCTGTCAAAGATGGAAGTATTTGCTCTTGTCCAGCATGACGTATGCCAAGACCATCAACCTCCGATGTAATACTAGTCTCTTCTTCGGATGTTGAAGGTTGTGTGCTGCTGGTTTGTTTTTTCCCAATTAAAGTACATCGAGAATCAATGATTAAGCTAAATCTGGATTCATCAATGGATACATTGGTCTCCCGCTGATCCCAGCTCCAATATCAATGTTCCCTTCTCTATGTTTCATAAGACGCTTTTCTGCATAGAAATGAGCGAAGTACAAACACCCTCCCAATTTTAATCAGACTTCTGGATATAGTAACCCTTGAAATTCCGGTTTCTAGGGCTGCATGAAGCTCACGAAACAGCTGAGAAGCTCATACACGCTTATTAAAAAGCATCTATGTTATGGATAAAAACCAACCTTCAGTATCATTGATCTTCATAGACGTAGTTCTTTAGTGACTTTTTACAGGTCATTTCTTTATGAATCCAGTCTCATTAAACAATTTCCATGAACTCAACTCTTAGGGTCTCTAGCAATCTGCACTTCCGAATGTCCCTACACATCACTCGATAATTCATCTCCTCCTTTCTTAATCTAACTGTTAGTGTTAAAACTTTTTCTCGTTTGCTTTTGAATTTTACTTAAGGATAAAAAAAAATGCCAAAAAAATCTGTGCAAACAAAGGTAGAAATTTGCAGATACATATGCAAAAAGTTTTCCTTTAAATGCACAGCTCCCACTCCCACAGTTCTTAGTTATAAAAGAAAGGAAATGATGCTCTCACACATTTCCCCCAAATACTGTTACGACTATTTTAGGCTATAACTCCTATATCAATCTGCTGATTTATTGATTATTAACTTCACACTTCGAAGCAACTTGAGTGTGACGGACCTCATAATTTTGAACCGTGGTCAAATGTGTAGATTCTAGACTACTACATCATACCAATGTGAGGACTTTGAGCCTCAATAGATTTAATTTGCATCAGGTCCTCTATACCAATGCTCCCCAGCCTTTTTATCGCCGCGGACCGGTCAACGTTTCATAATTTTACCGCTGTCCGCTGAGAGTGGGACGTTAAATGTTTACATTTTAGATGGATTTGATTTCATAATTTTGATTTACTGTAAAATCTGAAGTATAGCGCGCACTTTTAACACAAAAAATAACATTGAAATTTACAGGTGTGTGTTATACGGCGGGTATAAAAATGATAGCTTCAAAAATAAAAAAAGATTTGAGCGTAAGATCGAAACACTGTTTATTTAAAAGAAACGATATGCCTCTAATGAGTTTAAAGGGTTGTAATTGTAGAAATATACTATTTTTATAAAAAATGTTGCTACAATACCTCTAATAAATGGCTTCAAAAACATAATAGAATTGCACACGTACATTTCAGACCTTTGTAAAGTCAAGTATGCCTTCAGAAGAAAACACAGTCACAAAAAAAATTAATATAAAGGAATTTCCATGGAAAGTCGTACAAACTCAAGAGAAATACTCCATAGTAAAAAAAATGGAAATAATTTTAAGTTTCTTGGGTGACCTGGTACCACTAGATCCACGAACCGGTACCAGTGCGTGGTCCGGGGTTGGTGACCACTGCTCTATACAACGGGTCTTTAGTGGCCCTAGGACTACTCGAACTAACGAAACGTGTTGCATTCGATGTTAGAAGATACAATTTCAATTTTTAGAAGAATCAACGTCTTAAAATTTACTATTCCGTATTCATTAAAGTGTCAATGTTTTTGTAGAACTATACTACAACTTATAATTTATCGTTAAATTTCCTTGTATTAAACGAAGTTCTGATAAGTTTTTTTAATTCAAATACTGGATGAGTTTTTTTTTTTATTTAGGTAAGTTACATGTGTGTGTTTAATGTTCTTAAACAAAAAATGAATGACCCGTCAACTAAGACTCACAGTTTTGCAATACTTAACAGTGCAAAGAACTGAAGATATAATTTTTTTTTAATTCACGTATGAATAACGCAGTTATTTAAATTAAAAACAATTCTCTACATTCAAGTGGATAATATGTAAAACAAATACATGAGTAACTTAAATATGGTTAAAAACTGTAAATAAAATAATAACACAAAATGAGTTTTTATTATAATAAAAAAAACAGTGCTTATTCAAGACCGTACTTCCTACAATATAAATAAGAAATGGTGAAATGCAGGGAAGAACTTGGAGGTCATTTGCTTAAAGCCCATCAGACAATGCATTGACATGTAAGCATACACAAAGGAATAAAAAAAAATAGATAAATAAATAAAATGGATAAAATAGACACGCTTAAGGAAATAAAATACAATGATCATATATTTCAAAATAAAATAATTGAGATAAAATTGTGAAAAACACGTGTAAACAATTTTCATAACATTAGCTGAACATTTTTTATTGGCACGCACATCTCTCTGGTGGCTTATACAGAGCTAAATCTTTTGGAATGATAAAATCATACTTATACTCACTAAATCATTGGTGGAAAATGTATTTTCCAGATAAAACGTGTTCGAGGTAGCCTAGTGATCAATGTAACGGACTCGTGGCCAATGTATCATGAGTTCGAGCCTAGTACCGCTGAAGACCCACCGTGTAGGGAGGCGATGCACGTTAAATTTGTTGAGAGCTCAAATATCCTCCCGTTGGTGTGGTGTGGAAGTTAGGAGAGGGAGATGCCAGCTCAGGTGTCGTCCTCGTCACTAGACCATGGTTCAAATTACGAGGTCTGTCGCCAAAACCCTCACGTTGCTGGATAGAGTGACGTTAATTTTCATTCACTCAAGAAAAAACTTTATTATATGGAAAGGTCTCGGGCAGCCCTTCCTTACCTTACCAGTTTGCACTTAAAGAGATGTTATTTCTCTTAACGCGAATTCGTGAATTTTTCTGCCTTCAGAAACGGTCAGTCGCTGGCAGACCGTCGACGATTTAGGAAGTGTAAGGGAGCATCGTCGGATTTTCGTTTTGACAAAAGACAAAAAAAAAAGAAAGAAAAAAACGGGAGATACCCAGAGATGAGAAAACCCCCACAGAAAAAAAGGACCAGAACTGTAAGCTAGGCATCTGCGAAGAGGTACTCCAACATTACTACTTACAATGGCAGAATAGTTGGGAGAAATGTGTGGGACCGGAACTTTTACAATGGGCAGAAGTACAGGTTATTGTACCTAAATACGAGCATTTTTTATGAATGAAAGTTGGATACAGTCACTCAAAAAATGTTGGGACACTTGTCATGCATAACTGTAAAGCCATTTATAAAAACATTACTCACATTAAAACAAAAACTAAATGAATTAAGAAATATTATTTAACATTTGGTGTACAGTATATGAAGAAAATTTTATTCTATTATAGAATTATAATTTGATGTTGCTTTTCAAATATAATTCAATGGCACACTGAAGTCAAAAAAGTATTGGGACACTTTTGAAATTAGAAATTGACCAAATATACAACGCATCAATAGAATTTAATTTCCCACTACTTTTTTAGCCTAGAAGTTTAAACATAAGCGTTTCAACAGATAAGAATATTTATAGAAAAAAAATGGCGAGAAACAAAGATATAGTTGGTGGTGAAATCTCGTAATAATTCATTGGTAAGAAGGGAAAACAGTTCAATGTATAGAAAAAATCTCGAAATTGAGTATGTCTACTGTTTTTAACATCATTGACAGGTTCAAGAAAACAAATAATGCTGAAACCAAGCAAAGATCAAGAGTGTCCAAGGATATTTAATGAACATGGATTGTGGGACAAATACACATTAATGCAAGAACTGGTGCGATAAAAATGACATTGCGATGCAAAAGTGTTCAAAAAATCAGTAAATCCTCTCTGAAATTGTCAAAAATATTTTAAGAAAGCATAAGTATCATGGCAGAGTACCTCAAAGAATGCCCTAAATCATCAAAGCAAACAGAAAAGATAGGTTGGCATTTGCTAAAATGTATGTAAGACAGCCAACAGAATATCGGGAAAATGTAATTTTTGTTGGTGAAAGCAAATATAACATTTTTGGATCGGATGAAAGCAAAAAGTTTGGCGGAAATCAAATACAGCAATGCATGCCAAAAATTTACGGCCTACTGTCCTCTTCCACTGTCCTAATGTTATTAAGACTCTTGCACAAAGTCCAGACATTAATCCCATTGAACACGTGGGGGATTATTGACAGCAAAAACTATATGAGCACCAAATTTCTAACAAGCAGGGCTTAAGAAAATATTAAGGTCGAAGAGTGGACCAAAATCAATTGATCGTTTTGCAAAAAATTGATCCAATCCATGCCAAATAGACTTCGAGAGGTCATAAAGAGCAAGGGCGGCCCAACAAGATTTTTTTTCTAAGTTCGAATTGTTTTTCTTAGTTATTGGGAAGTGTCCCAATACTTTTTGAGCACGTTTTTTATAACTCGATTTCTTTTATTTTCAATTTTAACCGTAATTGCATTAATGTATGAATTTTGTTCAAATTATTATTATTTGTATTTACCAAAATAATATTTACTTCTTTTTTGGCTCATTTGCTTAAGTAAAATATTACGATAAAAATCTATGAACTGGTAGTGTGTCCCGATACTTTTTTAACATACTGTGTATTTAATGAATTATAACTCTCATTCCCTATAATATTATTTTATGCTATAGGAGTTCAGAAACATACCATATTCTTCCTATAGCACATTTAAGTGCATAAATGACTATTTTCCTATTTTATGTTTCATGTATATTATTCTACTATAATAAAACAGCTGATATAATAACAGTAGTCTATGTTCCGCTATGAATAATAAGTAAATGGATTATTTCATAGAATAGAGACAACAAGTTTAAGCAGATAGTGCATTAAAGATTATTTAAACGTTTCGTAAAATTCCCAAAATACAATCATATTTTCTAACAATACAAAAAATCTTCAGAACTGTGGAAAAAGCTTGCAATAAATTTATTTTATGGAAACCATTGTAAAATCTCAAAAATATGTCCCTCCCTTTTTGAAACTCAAAGAATTTGAATTTAAGAGGAGGTTTGAAATTAGTGTTTGAAAATCAAGTTTGACTCTATTATCTTAAATTGCTTTTTAAGAAAATGATGGGTAAAACAAAAAAATACCGTTAAAAATCAATGTATCTTACCCGAAACGATAACCTATTATATATCAGCGTTTCTTAAACTTTTGATCATCATCAGCATGACATCACGGACATCCAAGAATTTGAACATTCTTTCCCGACTTAATATTCTTAATCAAAATACAAGCTTTAGTAGAGTTTTCTCTTTGGGGACATTTTAGTCTAGTATGGCACATGCTAGACTGCGGACATTTTCCAGTTTTGCTTCGATCACACCAGTTGGGAGTACTGCGTCATTGTGGAACACGTGCAACTGTATTCTGCCAGAAAAATGTCGAATTAACATCAAGTTTCGTGTGAATTCTGCTACTAAAAAGTTTCAAATATCAAGCAATGTTTATGGGAATGAAACTTTGTCTACTGTACATGTGTTTGAATGGCATAAGTAGTTTTCAGGGGGAAGGGACAGTGTGGAAGATGATGAACGTGCTGGGCACCCAAGGTCAGCGATTACAGACCAAAACATAGCCAAAATTCGTGATATGAGTGGGTTCCCACTTACATAGCGGTCAGACAGTTAATCAACACTACTACATTGAAGTACTAAAAAGACCTTGTGAAAAAACTAGGTAAAAAAAGAACAGAATTGGGGAATGATGGATGGCTGTGGCACCAAGACCGCTTGGCACCAATGCATCCGCTTACATGTCCCTATCTATCAAGCAGTTTCTGACCAGCAAAAACATTACTATGCTGTAGCATCCTCCTTATTCCCCTGATTTACCCCCATGTGACTTTTTTTTATTTTCTACAGTGAAAACTTGCTTAAAAGGAACCCATTTTATCTCAATTGAATAGGTTCACGCAAAAACAGAAAATCTCCTAAAGGGACTTCCGAAAACATCGTTCCAGAACTGTTACCAGCAATGGCAACACCAAATGCAGAAGCGAGTGAATGCCGAAGGGAATTACTTTGAAGGTGATACTCTCACGGAGAATTGATTCTGTAAGTACAATGATTTATTGGACCAGTCTTTTTTTGAGTGTCCAACCTCGTATATATAAGCATAGAATTTAGGAACTTAAAACGGGAGATACCCCAGTTGTGTGCTGAGGGTTGTATAACTCGTTATTACGAAAGGTGCCTCTTGTGAAATAGGGCCAATTATAAGGGTCTCATCCATGAGCTTTCATACTGTAAGATTCTCAACAAAATAGTGAACTTGTGTTAGCGGTCGGTTCCTGCTCGACTCTGAACCCTCTTGTCTACCTGTAAACCCGGCTAGGTGTATGGGAGAAACTGAATAATCAGCAGACATGATTTCAATCTAATTAATTTATTGTTACCAAATATCAATCAGACACAATAAAAGTCTAATTAAGGTAGGCTATTAAATAGTAGAGAGCGGAGGTAAGATTCTATAACACGAGGATACTACTACGGACCCTCAACAGAATCTAAGACAGCTTAAATACGCTCAAATATAACTACGTCGCATACTAATAAGCTAATTTCTGATTAATCAAGCTCATGATACCTGTACTCTTTATGCATCGGATCCTACACTGGAAACTTGCAGGTGATCTTTATCGGGCTTGATCAATGTCGTTGGATCCACTCTCTGTAATCTTTTTCCTGGACAACTCCAAGACCTCTTACTAATCCCACTATCTTTCAATTTTCAACTAACAAACTAACTCGCAGTCTCTATACTAGCTCCCACTTGCCAACTCTAACATGCCAACCTTCAAACTCGCGAGAACGGAATTTATATAATATACTTCATTTACATAATCACGCTTTCTTGGTAGGCGAAGGTTGGTTAAATTAATTATTTTCCCCAGAATAGTCCCCAAGGTTTTAGTATAGTCGTGGATAGAACTGTCACAAACTAAATGATGTCGGAAAAAAATCACTAACATGGATTCGCGACTGCAAAAATGTGGATAGAAAATTTCTTCTGGTCTACGGACAAAGAAATTAATCGATATCTTGAAAAAGGCTCATATACCCTGTCTAGTTCCATTAGATATTTTGCCCAGGGCGCCAGTATCTTCCCAAAATGACCACGCCGAAATCGGTCTTGCGCTTCCTTAGTAAGTACACCTAAGTAAGTAATTACCTATGTATGCATACAGTAGTTTCGAACTTAGTGACCTTTGCTTGAAGGTCGATTTTTGCACTTTAAATCAGTGGTTCTGAAACTGTGATCCGCAAACCACTGGGGTCCGCTAAGGTCTCTCCTTTACGTTGTTAATATATTTTTGTATTTTATAGACTTCGAAAGGCCTCATGTAAAAATGGAAAGATGCCCCATCCTAGACTAGATCACTTAATTGCTCCCAAATGAAAAAAACTCTGCTATAACATATACTTAAACTGTGTAATAAAAGAAAAATTGTACAGTATTACTTTAAAGTATTTTAAAAAAGTACTTATTATATGTACAATATAAATATTATACAGAAGTTAAAAGTCATGTATTAAAAGAATACATTTATATAGCAATTATCGAACAGGAGAGTTTCACGCCTTATCAAATCTCTTCCATTCCTCATTGGAAATAAAATCGTTTCACACCCGATTCCTTCAGACACTATCCTCTATACTATTGGTTCTTCAGTTCTTCAAGGCAGGACCCAGTCTGGTCCCTGCCCAATTTGGTGCCACATGTTATATGTTGCACAGATGTGCCATAAATTGTCATGTCAGTGAGACGCAAAAAACACAATCCTACGCATCTCTTCTTCACAATAGCGGACCATCCTTTCTGAATACTTGTGTAGCATGACCACGTGTTAAACAAAAGATATGGACGGCTGACAGCATGTGGAACCAGAACTGTCCACTTGATGGAGGAAAGCAATAAAAGTGCCTTTTCGCCTGAGGAACAGGGAAACACAAAGAAGGGGTAGCAGACTGATGGTCATCAAAGGGCTACGTTACAGGTGAGACACGCAGATACAATACAACACAAAACATGTAAGCTCCACCCTGTTTGCTACAGGTAAGTGTTCGAATTATCGGGAGTCCTATAAGATAACCTCAAATTATCGCGTGTTGTAGTCTGGCCAGCCACAGATTTTACTTCGAAATATCGAGTGTTCCAAAACGTATTGTTTTCGTTCGAAATATCAAGAGTTTTTCTAGAGGCTGATCATATACTTCGAATTATCGAGAGGTTCATATTTTCGAAAGTTTGAATTAGCGAGAGTCGACTGTATTTCAATCGAGAATATTAACTCAGTTTTTTTATTGTTTGCAACTATATAGCCATTACTACAAAGTAATGTTTCCAAAAAATATAGTAGAAACACGTGAGCAGAGATTAAGAACTGAATTCATACTCTTAGTATTATTGAGGATCTTTTAAATCACTCAGCCATGTGTTGTGAATCAGGAAGGGGTGTTCAAAATCTTAGGGGGTCCGCGATGATCGAAAGTTTAAGAGCCACTGCTTTAAATTATTAAAACATTCAAAATCCTTAACATATTAACGTAATTATTCTAATATTTAAGAATTTAATAAAAAACATTCATGCTAAGTGAGAAGTGAATATATTTTCTAAAAATCAGGATATCTCGTTGTGGAATATATCCCATAAACCAAAGACCCCGCAATTTTTTAAAGGGGCCTTAAAGAACGAAAATCGAATTTCTCCATTCAGTTTACCAAAATAAAAGTCAGAAATTACGAAATTTTAAAATCTAAAAGTATTTTGAACATATCCTGTAACACTTATGTTGAAATTCAGTCATTTCTTATTTATTTCCTTTACAGAAACATCTTAATGTGCATTTTTAGTTATTTTTCCCTAAACCGATTCCATTTTTGTCCTTGAATTTTCTAAAAAAAAAATCCGTCCTGATATTTCACTCTCCGATGTTTGTTGATTTATCTTGACCTCGTTATGTCCTACTAAGCAAACGGATCAAACCAAATTCGGATTACTTAGTGAAATACTCTCCTCCTCGATTGCATTAGGAACAATTAACGCCTCATTAGCATCTTATTTCCAAATGATCTTGTTATTTTCTTTGAAAAAAAATTTTTTTAAGCTGGGATTTTGATGGAAAAATTTGTGTACCTTGAAACCTGCTTGGTCCTTCCGAAATTTTAAGTCCTGAAAATATTTTTGAATACAAATTCACAAACAATAGTTCTAATTCAAAAAAATATCGAAATTAAATAGGGATTTCTTAATTAATGAGCAAGGAAAAAAACCTTTTAAGGGGTATCTGAACTCGTTAAAAATTACCAAATTCAGTCAAGACAGATATTTTTGTTTTTTATTTTATTGAATAGAGCTATATTTTGACTTTACGAAATATACTTTGTTTTGTTTCTACACTACCTAGAGGCCTAGTTACAATCAATTTTATAAATTTAGAAAAACCGGAAGTGGGTTTTTGATCTACCAGAAGTGGGCATTTAAATGGCTCAAAATCTATCAGGCGAGTCTGATAACTCAAAATATTACAAATGCATCTCTATAAAACCTTTTGAACCTGATACTTATGTTTTCTAGAGAATGTGTGTGTACTAAAATATTTCTTATTTCTCTATAAAACTTTTTGAACCTGATACTTATGTTTTCTAGAGAATGTACTAAAATATTTCTTATAGTATGAATACTTTATGAGTTATGGCTTGTTTTTTAAATAATGATCTCATAAAAAATGTAACATTTCTTATAATGTTTACTCAATTAGCTCTAAAATTTTCAAATTTTAATAAAAAATTAAAATTTTCGTACATTTTCTAGATAAATGCATCTAATTTTTTTAGTAATACTTTTACTAATATATGTTTATTACTTTTTTCTCTAACTGCTTTGAAGTTTTTCAAAAATATTGCTAAAATTTCAATTATAATTGTGATTTTTATAAAATTCAGGTAATTTATTTTAAATTTTGATAGTTAAATATATAGTAATATTTATTGGTATTGAGTCCTAAAAGAGTATTTATAATGTTTTAGTATGCTATTTTGTTAAAAAGTACTCCGAACGTGTTCGGATACCTTAAAATATTTTGAAAAATATCTAATATCAAGCATGGTGGCCTCAAATTTGTTTCATTCGGCGTTTTCTTTCTGCATATATATGAACTTTTTTTTCCAACTCAAGTTGTGTATGAATAGAAAATTTAAAGTGATAGTTCAATTTCGTTTTAGCTTTAATTTTTGGTCCATCGAAAAAACTAATTTTAAGAAGAATTTTTCATTTTCACATTTATATATTTTAATTTATATTATATATATATATTTGTATGGAATCCAGATTTTTTAAACATATGCTTAATGATCTAGGAATTTATCAGGGTCAGTGGATATAATGCTATATAAAGTTCATTTTCTTAAAAGTTCCATGAGTAAAACAGAAAATTTGCATATTTTATAAAAATAAAATATGCAAAACATGTCTTTCCAAAGTCTTATACACAACTTTTTTTATAATTTTAACCACAGCTGACTACATGTCTCGCAATTTTGAGGAACAATCAAGTGACAAGAACGATATCTGAGCAAATATCTCAGTCTTAAAACCACGTGACTATTTTGAGACCCAGTTCTCAGTCCATGTGCTGCAACCCCAGCTAATATCCAATATAAGTCTCGGGTGAAATCCAGTTTGTAATCCGTTATTCCATGAAATTTCTCTGATCATTAAGTTCGCAATATTAATTATTGAAGAACCACACAAATACGTATTGACGATTATATACATATATGAATTATCACGCGTAATCATTACGGGAATTTCAGAAAATAAAATAAAGTACTTAAATATTTTAAATTATATATGAACTAAAAAAATAAATTGTGAAATAAAAAAAGTTAATATCAAAATTTGAAAATGATTTTCTTATTTATGTAAAATTTACATATTTTAATTATATATTTCAGATAGATTCTCTGGAATTATGACAGCTTCCATCAAAGTATTTTTCTTGTAACTATTTAGTAAGTGTCCTCTCACACATCGCAATGAATGTTAAAAAGTACTAAAATTGTATGTCTTTCGATTACAAAATTACTTTGATTTCTTACCATAAAAAAAGCTTAAATACTTAAACTTTATTTCCCTAGTAGCCGTAGACATAAAATCAATTTTTTATTATATTCCACTTTATCTATATATCAGAGAACGTCTTTTCCATATAGGTATGTTTTGAAATTCTGGGGGAAAAAACATTTTCCATCCATTATAATTGGTAATTAATAGTAATTTTGCTCTCTCGAGCATTCCAAGATATGATGATCTTATTTAAATATTAAAAAAGCATTTGTAAATGGTGAAAACACACATATGAGAGAAAATCTATCTCTTTCTTCCAATATATATTGAGAGGGGGAAGGGAGAAATTTTTTATGAAGAAGAGGTCGACTTAGTGTAATTCAGTTACAGTTATATTGATACTTTTTTTTTTGTTGAAAATGTCCCCTAATATTGTTACACTACTTAATCAATTTTTATGAAAGAGAAAATTTTGAAACTCTATTCCTCTGTTACACAATAAAAAAAATTATCTTGGAAGTGTAAGGAAAAAAGAAATAGCGTAAGATATATATTTCTCGTTTATTTCTGCTATAAATGATAATTTTCATTTATTTCTTTTTTAATGAATTCCCTTATATTCTATAGAACTAATCTGGGTCAGTATAAAGATTCTAAAGCAGTTTATTTTATTCTTCGTTTACTATTTCGTAACGAATTATGCATTTAAGAAAACACAAACGAAAAAAATTATTCAAATAGACACAAAACCATATTTTTGAAATAATTATAACAGGACAAAAAGTCAAATTTCATTTTAAAAACACAGAGATAAAAGACTTTATTTACAATCCGAGAAATCAAACATTACATGAATACGGACGCTTGAATAAAACAACAATATAATTTAAAAAATAATAAAGGATTGATTAAAATTCTATGCAGTGTCCTTCGTGACTCTACTTTTCCAGTTAACCCGCTTTGTATATAAACAAACTTTCTCCGATTATTTTTTACATTTCTAATGGACCGATTTAGGTTGAAAATTAGTTCGAATTGTGTTTCAATAAAAGTTAATTTTTTTATTCATTCTATTGTAACAAACGATGTATCTATGATTACACGGGAAGCAAGGTAAACCTTGTTCCAACCGCAATGCGATATTTCTAATCAGAAAATTCGAAATAGTCCTTCAAAAGTCGCAGGGTTTCGACAACTTAATTCTCTTTTTAAAAGTAATCATAACGCTTTTCCTTTTACTTGCTCCAACTTCCGGTAAACTGGATGTTGTATAACTTCTCCTTTACACTTCTGACATATTGGTTTTTATTCCGTTGTAAAGGTCGCGCTTGGCTTGGCGTGAATAGGCGTATTTAATGGATATTGCGTTCAATTTATTATTATTTTTTTTATCCCTGAATATATGAAGTGCTCTTTTCAAGATCGGAAACTAGGAAATGCGTGTCTCGATTTCTACTCTGGTTTTATTTCTTAGTTCAGAACAGAGCTCTCTTTTAAAAATATGAAAGCCTTGTAACGATTTTTGTAAAATGAGCCTTTAAGTATGTTAACATGAAAAAGCAGTTTGTAAGAATTTTTTTCTACTAAGCGTTGTTTATTACTATTATTATTTTGCTTTAAATTCTGTAAATTTTAATTTTTTTTAAAAAAAATGCTTTTTTCCTCTGTCTCAAGCAGAAGTATTTTAGTGTTGCCTCATGTTTAAAAATAATGTGCTGACAGCATAACAATAGAGAGTAGACAACAGGTTTCTTCAGTTTCTATGAAAATTAAAATATTAAGACGGAAGCTGTCAAGGCTTCAGAGTATTCGTTCTGAAATAATATTTTTAAAAATATCTAATATCCTCTCATTACTTTCTTAAAATACAAAAACTATATTAGTTATTTACTGTATTAAAATTTAAGAATCAAACGAAATAAGCTCAATGATGAACCAAACCAATTCGTGAGGATCTTGTCCAAGTTCTCTTTTATAGAACAAACTAAAACTAAAATCATCACAAAACGTAATTGCTTTTTAAAGAAAGTAAACACGTTAATTACACATTCAATATAATTTTGCAATTTTTAACAGCGAAATTTCATTTATTATTTATATAGGCTTACGAGAGATATTTTTAAAATCTTTTTTTCTGAAATATTTTTGAAATAAATAAGTTTCTAATAAATTCAAAATGGCCTTTCAATAAATCGACTAATGTGTGTATTTGAAAATGTTTCAACTCAAGACTTGAAAGCGTATTTAATATGAAGCTACATAAGTAATGTATTTCGTACTCGTATTTCTCTAAGCTATGAGGGGGGATACAATATAAAAGAGACTTCTTTCCTAAAATATTACGTATCAAAATTAACACCAATGTTACTCTTCATATGCCCTCCTTTAAGATCTAAATTTTTTTAAGCATATTTACAGTTTTTCGTTCCTAAATGATAAAATTGCTAATTTCGCACAAATTTTTCTCTATTTCTTCATCCAAAAATTTTTTTCTCCTCTTAATATTTCTTTGAGAGGCCCAAACAACCAGTATGAGCTTTAAGGATAATTTTGATGAAAATCCTTCTATTTTTCTTGTGATACATCATCTGTTTGGATTACTTTATTGTACTGGAGAAGGAGAATGTTGCGGATTGTAATAAATAGTTTTGGACCAATATCTAAATTTCATAGTTACATGAATTACGTGCCAGCCAGGTCGACAATTGACGTACAAAATATTTCGCAATTCTTCCACACACAAAAAAAACCAACTAAAAACAAGAAATTTTTAACATATTATCGAATTTTGCTTTTAGTGGAATACTTTCCTTTTTTGTACGCCATTTCATTTTGCAGCTTTTTTTAAACATGTTATACCATTTGCATAGTTAAGACTTCGATAAAATGTTATTACAGAGCTAATCGTCAATCTCATCCAAATTTCACTAAATTTGATGTAAAAATGTAATAATTATTCACTGTGCAATTGTAATATGTACTTTGTGTTAGTCGTAGTGAAAGCTATTATATAAAAAAATGCGTGTAGAATAAAAATGAGGGTAAATAATTATTTAAACTTAAAATAATTTATTATGGTTGATATGGTAAAATATATAAAACTCATTTTTCACAGTTAAAAATGTATCTATATTTGTGATCCACCTCTGTGTTTTTGTTGAAAAGAGCTCACTGCACAAATTACAAATTTCGAAAGACTACATTAATAAAAAAATGTATACATTGCGTTTGAAGTATTTTAGAGAAATAATCATTTTATTTATTATGTCGTATTGATGAATAATTAAATAGTTGAAAAAGATTAAAATCAAATTTTTCAAAATATAACTGAATTGTCTGTATGATTTAAACTCTCGAGTTTCATAGTATTAAAATTTCTCTTTGAATGAGATAACAAAAAATGAATTATTTTAAATCAGGAAATTATTTCTTGAAGTTAATTTAATATAATTGACTAACCATCCTTAAACTTATATAATTGCGAACTATATCATTCATCACAATTACCAAAAATTATATTTAGTTAATATAATTTAGTTAATGCCAAAAAATATTTTATTTAAATATTTGTAACAGCAAATTTATAAAAAAAAATTGTTAAAAGAACTTAGAAAAACACTTTTTATTAAAATTTATTATAGAAACTGAATTCCAAAAATTTTTCTTTTAAAAAAAGATACAAATACTTTTGATGAAGCTATTTTTATTTTTGAAAAAACTAATATTAAAATTGAACACTTAATATAACTTTAATAGAGAGTAGACAAGGTTTTTGTAAAGCCTTTTTCCGAATAAAAATGTTGAAAAATATCACTCCAATAAATTTCAGTTTCTATGGAAATATAGTTTGGATCGGACTAACTGGACAGTGTGGGAAGAGATCTGGAGTTATGAAATCTTACAATGTGTATAAATTGTATTATTCACTACTCAATATTCACTTATCAATAATCAACGCTTTGGGTTTTAATTTTATTTTCAGTTTAAAATCAGCAAACCAAGATTAAATCTTTTTTTTTTTTTTTTTTGAAAATTCAACCCCTTTGTGACAATGTTAAATTTCGAAATTTTTTAAAATTATTTTTCTCCTATAATATCTATATTACAGAACAGGGGTCGGAAACCTTTTAGCTGCGGCGTGTCAAACCAATCTACCAATATGATTCAGCGTCCCACACAGTAGGATATTTCTGAAACAATTCGGTTCCTGGTATAATTAATGCAGAGTTAGAGAATAGAGATCAATAATATAGATATTTACAGTTTTATTATATATTAATTTTGCATTATTTAAAGATATTTCTTAACGTAAAAATAAACAACATAAAATATAACTATTTCTTTATTAAAATTTTAAAAAATTAAAATTGTACATATATTATGTATTTTTAAACATATTTATTAAAATCAGAAATATGCTACCTAAAATATAAGTATTTCCTTATATATTATAGTTAAGTAAAAAGATAAATAAAAAATTTAATGCGAACCTAGTGCTTCCACCGCTCTACTTTCATATCTCAAAATCAGGGGTATAATTTTCAACTTTCAATTTGACACGATTCTGAGCATTCTGTTGTACAACAATTTCTTTGCGGATTCGAAATATTTTTCATATGAAGAAAGATTTTTTACTTAGAAAAACCAAAAGAGCGGATAGCAGAGTACATGCAATGTTGTCTCTTCAAACAATTAAATCTCTCCAGCAATGACATTCAAAAATTTACAAAATAGCTGTAAATTTATTTTTGAGTTATCTTTCAAATTTTTTCGTAACTCCACAAATGTTCATAATTCTGAAGATGTTTGTCAAATAAGGCCCATTAAAAATTTATCAAATTCTACCCACTTAAAAATTGATAAATTTGTAGAGTAATGCTGGGGGCTACTGAGAATGGTACTACGCGCCACTTGTGGCACGCGTGCCATAGGTTGTCGACCCCTGCTGTAGAATATCTTTTTCTCAAAGATAGGTTTCCATTAATAATAATTTTCTTATTCTCCATATAACCACGATAAACACTATTATTCAAGCTTTCAACTGCTTTATAGCAAAACATCTACTAATACTGCTTTATCTAAGACATAAATTATGTAAAAAGCCTTAATTTTCTTTTTTAGAGCTTTATATATATTAAAATGTACGAAAGAATTTTATTAATTTAATGCGTACTTACATAAACATTCATTATTCTAATAAGCGTCTAGTCCTTCCTTTTCACAGGATATACATAGATCAGATCTTTTGAATGAAATAATATTTATTTTTATATATCTACCTACGATATATTTAAAACTATTTGTACAAGCCCACGCTAACTGTCTGGTTACCTGGATCTCTTCTTCAGAACAGAAAACAGGTGCTCTAATACACATTTTCTTAAAAAGTAAGACATATTAACTATGCGCGGAATCAGAATTTTTCTTATACAGATAAGCTGCATTGCAAAAGTATGCTTTCTTTTTGTTAAATTATTTGGAGAGCTTGTGTATACACGTGTTCGTTTGCTTAAATGTGCCTTTCGTGAAAGTATTTTAAAACGTTATTTAAAAATATAACGTTGATTGATGTCATTGATGTGAGGGGTATATTTGTCCAATCTGCGTCAAATATTTGTTGCTTATAAAAAACTATGCACATGATTCAGATCTATTTTAATACGCTTTTATTAGTTTCACCAATATGTAACGAAATCTTTGAACTGAACTTTTACCCGCTATAAAAGGTCAGATCAACTCGAAATTTTGCACACTTGTCGAGGACCGATGACTATGCAACAGTTAAATAATTTTGCTCCATTGCCTGATCAGAATCATTAGGATCAGCGATTTCTCATTTCCACATTGGGCGACTTAAAGATTAAGTTTCAACCCTAAAGTGAAAACACTCATGGTTAATACAAATAATTTCTCACAAACACTTCGATTCAAAGCTTGTACTTATATAACGAATGCTGAAGCAAGTTTTGGAGAGAATATTGAACTATTTTTAGTGAAAAGTATCGTCACATTTTAACACCTTCTTCCGCATTAAATACTTCAAATTTAGCTATTCCAGATTTCCTTCGGCTGATCCAGGCTGTATCGATGCAAAGATTTATTGTATCGATATTAGGAATGTCTTTCAGCACTATAAGTAAAATTATTCATTACGGTTTAAAGTTAAAACAGATGTTTAACTTAAAATTCATCTGCTTTGGCCAAAACATATTGTTGAAAGAAACACAAATTATAGAAAGTTATATGAATAGACCTAGGTGCTGAGAAATGAAAATTTGTGGTAACACTCGGTGAGGAAGGCATGGGTATATTTAGGGTATCCGACTACTTGCGACAACCTTTTTTTTAAAAAAATGGAAGTATGGGGATTTTTTTGTTGCTTTTAGATTTGTTTAGTACAATTTAAGAAAAATATGCTTAAATTGAGAAGATAAAAAGAAATTATTATCACTAAAATGGGAAAAAATTCGTAAAAAATGACAACAAAATAACATAAACGGGACCCATTCTGTACCAAAAGTTTACACACATTTCCATTTTTCAGTTCTGGTGTGTTGCTATGTTATTCATTTTTGAAATGACCTTCGGGATAAGAGATATTTTAATTTTTACAAAAACTAGAGCATTTTATCTTAGTTATTATATGAAATTGCTTAAAATAACAGTGACTAAATTCACATAAGGGACTGTAAATTTTGTAATAAAACAATTATTGATAAATATTAAGGCTAAAACACTTCTACTATTATACAGAACATACACAAAAAATTTCAGTTAATTACTTTCCAAACTTTTTTAGCAATCGCTGGCCCCGTTTGAGTATTTTGAAAAAAACACATTTCGAGTAAAACGCGTTTTAAAGTATGATATATATATATATGCCCTTTTTTAAAACGCGTATATATATAAGCATTTTTTAAAGTAATGGCATCTGCTTTTACTAAAACACTTGTAGTTTTTGTTCTATTGCACGGAAAATAATAAATTTGGTATTTTTATAAAGCTAATAAGATGGCCTATAAAATAAAATCATAATTTTTTTCAACTTTTGGCAAAATTCTCAATTTTAGGGTAATCGGATACTTTAAGTGACTGTAATAAAATAAGATCAATTGTCTATTGCTCAATTGCCGGAAATGACTGTACGAAATGGCTTCGTCAGTGTACAGAAAAGTTCCCAAATTGATTTGTAATAGTTACAGGATTTTGTTACAACGACAAATAATAATTCAAAAAAGCCTCAAGTAATGTCAAAATTAATTCACTTTACTATCAACAGAATATCTCAGAACCAATTTTTGAAGAAAAAATTCCAGCCTTATATGGAAAAAACATCAATAAATTTGAGTTTCATGTGGACAAAGCTTCTAATCGGACGTCTAAGTCAACTGCCTCTTATTTAGCAAAGAAGGAATTAGAAACAGGAATAAAGTATATCCTACTTGATGAAGTGCATGTTAAATCCCCTGAAGCTTCTCCAGTTGACTTTTGGTTTATTAAAAGGAGCCTTTGGAAAACGGTTCAAGAAGAATGGAGTAAAATTGGCATGAACGTAATATGAAAAAGTTTACTTTCAAGGAAAATTCGAGTCAAAGCTATTGAAAAGAATCACGGCTTTTAGATCGAAGCAAATCACCCCCAAAAAATACGGTGTTTATAGACAAAAATTAACAGTCAAAATCGTTTCCATAAAGTGCAAACGACCTTCTGTATTCAAGCGGGGTATATTTATACACCTTGAAAAGGCCTATATTTTTAATTTTTTACCAATTAATTTTCACCGTAATATATTATTGATATTAATCGTGTTATTTTGGCAACGTTTAGCGACAGTCTGCCCTCAGAATTCTTTCGATTATGCATTTTATGTCGGAGAAAGACCAAGATTAATAACAAGAATAAATTAAGGGAACCAAGTTCGTTTTAAGAAAAAGGACTAACCGAGCAATATTTATTTAAGGTATCCGATACTCTCTCTCTCTTTCTCTTGCAATAACTTATTTTTTAAAGAAAAATGGAGATATGGGGGTTTTTGAGGTTTTTAGATTTATTTTGTACATTATAAGAGAAATATGCTAAAATTAAAAAAGAGGAAAAGAAATTATTATTACTAAAATGTAAAAATTTGCAAAAAATAACATAAACGGGGCCCATTTTGTTCCAAAAGTTAATGATCAAATTCTCAATTTTGATGTATTGCTTTGCTATTCATTTTTTAAATGACCTTCAGGATAAGATATATTTTAATTTTTACAAAAACTAGAGCACTTTTTATCTTAGTTATTATAGAGAATTGCTTAAAAAAAAGAGGGACTATATCCACATAAGAGACTGTAAACTTTGTAATAAAGCAGTAATAAATCTAAAGGTTAAAGCACTTCTAATATTATACAGAGCATACACAAAAAATTTCAGTTACTTATTTTCAAAACTTTTTGAACAATCGCTGTCCCCGTTTGAGCATTTTCAAAAAACACCTTTCGAGTAAAACGCATTTTGAAGTAGGACGTCTTGCTTAAAGTAGTGGCATCTGCTTTTACTAAAACATTTGTAGTTTTTGTTCTAGAGAATGGAAAATAATAAACTTGGTATTTTTATAAAGCTAATAAGATAGCCTATAAAATAAAATCATAAAAAAGTTGTCAATTTTTGACAAAATTCACAATTTTAAAGTTGTCAGATACATTAAAATTAAATACTGTTACAGATAAATGCTTTAGCCACGAATAAAATGTATGGACATTTGCAAGATGAGTTTATAATACAGCATACAAATGAAACTGACAAATAGTTAAAGTAAATTAATTTACTCAAAGAAAAACAACCTAAAAATTGTTTAAAACGAGAACTTATAATAAATATGTTACTATAGTCTGCAAGTCGGCGCTTTATCAAAAATTGTTTTCAGGCAAATTATAAATAAATATTTAAATAAAACTTTTAGTAATTGTGAACTATCAATAAGCGAGAAAAACATTCAGAAGATCAAGTCTAACAGAATAAATATTATATTTATTCTAATAGAATTGATCTTCTTCTTTTATTCTTATTATAAAATACAGTCTATTATAATTTTATTTAAAATTATATTCGATTTGTGGTTTTGTAACCAATGACTGATCCTTTCAAAAATCCAGACAAAATGATAAATCTAATCCGATTCACAAAAATAAGTGATTTACTGCTCTGACGATAATGACAATGAAAAAGAACTCCATTCTATTATTGTAAGAAATTATGTTGCATACTATTCGAAGAAATTTCCAGACATTTCTGGAGGATTTCATTTCCATTGATTCAAAAATTGGAATGAGCCTTCACAATTATTAGGGAAACGGAACTCTCTCTCTCATTGTTCAACCATTTCTTTTGAATTTGTATTCTCTGAAATGTCTCCAAAAAATTAACGACGCTGAAAATATATAATTTATCAATTCAACCAAATAAAGCCTAATTATATTTTTTTGTAACCAGTTTTAGAATTTTGATCAGGGTTTAATTTATAGATCCACTGATTTCGTGTTTTTTTTCTTCAATTCCTACTATTTGTTCACGCTCTCCATATCAAAAATATAAAATTCTCGTGTCACAGTGTTAGTAACCAAACTCCTCCGAAACGGCTAGACCGCATAGGATACTGAATTTTGCGCGTATATTCAGTAGGTCTGAGAATAGAACGTAAACTGTTTTTCATTCCGATATTGCAATTAGTTGAAAAGATATTAATTATAAAAACCGCAAAGCACGTAATTGTTTTACCCTGTACGTTGCTTATCCCGCCGAGCGTCATTTCAATTTCAGCAAAGTGAAGTTCCGACTTTTTCCACGTTTTTAAAATAACAATCTGTGTGTTTCTTTCCAACTCAAACAAAAAGCATCCAGATATAAATTGTTTACACTATTTTAAACATTCATTACACAAAATTCGTAACAATGTGTTATTTTGGCTGAGCGGAAATCAGCTTAGGAAGGTATTTTCAATAATCAACCCGCAAGAGAGTTAAGGGGCGTTATAAATAAATAAAAAAATTAATAAGTTATTAGACATACAGACTTAAAATTTAACAAATATGATTATTTATTCAACTGAGATAGATGTGCAAAAAACATTTTTTTTTTTTTTTTTTGCTTAATTTGCAATTCACGTAAAATTAACTCATTAAAAATTTCTTTATCCTTCAATCTGTCTTGTTTAATTTTTCAATTCACCGGTGCGAAGAACGGGTATACCAACTAGTATATATATAAATCAATTAACATAAATTAAATAAAACATTGTCTGCTTTATTTAATTTATTTATTCTTGATTGATTCTCACCATCTATATCTGCAAGTACATACTCGTAGATTTAGTTTAATGGAACAAATGTTCCCTATTACACTTTTATACAATTTTTTAAATCAGAAATGAGATTTCTTGTTATAATTCTCATCACAACTTGCAAGTTAATGTCTGCCTATTTGCATCCAAATTTACTCTTGTTGATCTTCCTGCAAGAAAAATTTTGCTGGTCCAAATATAGAGAACATTTTTTGACAATTTGGATTTCTGGCTATTTTGGTGGGCCACACACAAAAAAAACTGTTTGAATGCTGCATGTAGCGGAATCCGCTAATTGACCAAATCTGGTATAAGGAAGGCATTAAAATCAGTGTTTCTCACACTGTGGGTCACGCCCCCTAGTGGGGCGTGATAACTCTATGAGGGGGGCGAGAGCATAGTAAAAAGTCGAAAATTTAATATTATTTTTAAAAAATTATTAAAGTACTGAAAGTAAACAAACAAAATTCAAATTCTGACATAATAAAAAATAAAATTAACATTTACACTGATATAATGTACTTATAGATGTATCAGTACTGCACAATGCATTTATTATTAATTTAACAATACCAAGTAAAGAACAAGTTTAATAATTGCCACTAACCCCATGGGTTTGTCCTGTATAAAACTATACACAAAAAGTAACACATATCTTGATAATTTGTACGTTTATAAACAATCCCTAAAACTGCCGATTAAAAGTTACGCGATTCGCTCCCCAATGCCTCCGTTTTCCACGTAGGAGGGCTAATGTGAAATATTGTGGGGGGGAGGAGGGATGAACAAATAAGAAATCTTCTGATATAAGTAAATCCTCCGTAAACACTGTCAATGTCCTTTTATTGCTTTCCAAAGCCTTCGGAAAAATTTAATGGATAGCAGTGCACTTCGGAGAGACGCATATATACGTCCGGCGAATGTAACGCACCAGTTGAGCGAGACGTATATATACGCCAGTGACGCTAAGTCGTATTGTAGCTTTAGGTCAAAGTATAGTATTATTGAATTTCTGCATTGTTGTTTGTATGGAAGGGGGGCGCGATGAAAATTATGATTTAATATTGGGTTGCAAATATTGAAAGTTTGAGAAACAATGCATTAAAATGATCAGGTATTACAAAGCTTAGTCAGAAATCGTAAAAGTTTATTATTGTCATAGTTGTGATATTGATTTCAAGAAGAAAGATTTAATGATGACAAGAAAAGTTACTTTTTCACATAATTTTCAATTCTCATTTAAAAAATTAATTAAGGTATCCGACTACTTGTGACACTTTAAAAAAAAAAAATGGAGATATGAAAATTTTTTTGTGGTTTTTCGATTTATTTAGTACATTTTAAGAAAAAATTGCTAAAATTAAGGAGAGAAAAAGAAATCATTATTACTAAAACGGGAAAAAATTGGTAAAAATTTACAAAAAATTGTATAATCGGGGCCCTCCTGTACAAAGAATTTATAAATAAATTCTCAATTTTTCAATTTTGCTATGTTACTTTGGTATTCATTTTCAAAATGACCTTTAGGATATAAGAGATATTTTAATTTTTACAAAAACTAGAGCACTTTACCTTAGTTATTATATAAAATTGCTTTAAAAAACAATGATTATATTCACATAAGGGACTAAATGTTTTAATAAATTAGTCATTGATACATCTGAAGATTAAAACACTTCTACTATTATACAAACCACACAAAAAATTTCAGTTAATTATTCTTAAAACTTTTAGTACAATTGCTGTCTCCGTTTGAGGTTTTCGAGGAAAAACCCCTAAGTCGTGCATAACGTATTTTAAAGTATGACATCTCGTTTAAAGTTATGGCGTCTGTTTTACTTAAAACACTTGTAGTTTTTGTTCTAGTGAATGGGAAATAAAAAAACTTGGTATTTAACAAAACTCATGAATGAGTGAATATTAACGTTGCACTGTTCAGCTACTAGAGGGCTTTTGCCGATGGACCTCGTAATTTTGAACCGTGGTCGATTGACGAGGACGACACCTGAGCTGGCACCCCCTCCTCTCCTAACTACCACACCAACGGGAGGAAGTTTGAGCTCTCGACAGATTTAACGTGCATCGCTCCTCTACACGGCGGGTCTTCAGCGGTACTGGACTCGAACTCGTGACATGCCAACCACGATCCGATACCTCGACCACTGGGCTACCGCGATCCTTTTACAAATCCGGTCTTCAAAATAAAAATCACAAAAAAAAAAATTTCAATTTTTGAAAAACTTCACAATTTTAGGGTGGTTGGATATCTTTAATTGTCTTAATATCTGAAGTTGAATTTTTTTAAAAATTTCTTATCATGAATTATATGCACATTCAGCCTTATATTTGCGTGACTTACTAAAATTTTTGTCAATAGACACTAAAACAAATATGAGGATGTACCTAGTAATTGGTACATAATATTCTTACATAATCATCCAACTTTAATTGCTCCATCTTCGCGTTTTAAGAAAAGGAAATGAAAAATCTTTGGATCCTCATAAGAGGTAAATATCAGTCATTCCTTTTACCTTTTTTGTCAATTTTGAATACTTTTCATGGGATCGTATCCTTGAGAAACATTTTCGATTGTCATGGAATTTCGGAAAACCATGGAAAACATTCCTTTTTTGACAAAGTGATACGAAAAAAAAAATTTCCAATTCTCTTTTCGGGGCTTATTATTAAATAACCTTGAAATGCTGTCAAAAATTGACAGAGCATAACTTGATTGAAATTAATATCTAAAATATACTTAAGCACGATTTTAAAGCGTACCCTGTCAGCTTAGTCATTGTGAGGCAGCACTAACAATTAGGTTTCTAGAAAAAAACATTGATTTTTTTTTTTGTAGTATAAAAACAATTTCAGGGTGAGCGGTTTAAGAATAAAATGTGTCTATACTTTTCTGCACTGTTGCGTTCAGTTTTTATTTTATTTTATTTTATTCTACATCTGGAATTTTCTGAGACACGTTAATATTAACATTCACTACAGAACTACATTTTTGTTTTTAGAAAAATACAAAAGCTTTCTTTTCTCTCTGTTATTACCCGACTAAGCCCGACCTTGACATTGAATTAAGAACCAATGTCAATTCTCATGAGTAAATTTCTCAGAAAAAGAGGTATATACTTAAAACACAGACATTCTCTTTTTGTGGAATCCAATTTTGGCATCACTTGCGTTTATCTTTTGCATTCATTCAGAATTCACCGGTCAATGAAAATCAAGCGCATCGAAATAAATGTCCAAAACGAATCGGAAAAAAAATTATAAATAAATTTACAATGGATTGCAGATGAGTTTCTGTTAATGAATTCCGTTTTAAAATTGATATGCGAATTTAAATGTCTATGTGTCTAAGGAACCATCACACTTAGAAGCAACATAAAAAAGGGGGTACCAGCTCAGATGTCGACCTCGTCACTTAGCCAAGGTCCGTTGCCATTAGTTTTCGTGTTGCTTCACAGTGCAACGAAAATTAAAAATCAAATCAAATGCAATCAAATTGAAGCAACTTGAGGGTTATGGGGGCAGTTGTCATAACTGTACCTGTTAAAGAAAGTGTCAAAAGAAAACTAAAATTTAAAAACTTACAACGATTATTAAATTTGTAATATATTAAAATAATATTTTTAAATAAGAGTGTTTTGAATATAATTTTATGAAGCGTTCTATTGTAAAAAAAGAAAACTAAATTGAAAAATAATTTCTAATTTTAATTTCAACGTTATTTTTTACTTTAATGCAGCGTTTCTCAAACTGTGAGGCGCGTCCCCCCTAGAGGGGTGTGATAACCATAGGTGCGGGGGGGGGGAGGCGCGAGTATATTGAAAAGTCGAAAATAAAAGGTTATTTTTCAAAAAATTATTGTTTTATTGAAAGAAAGCAAAACAAAGCACATTTTGAGAATAAAAAACAAAATAGACATTTACACTTATATAATATGCTTATACACACACGTATCTGTACTGCTCAATGTATTTGATAGTTAATTTATCAATATTAAGTTAAGAACAAGTTTAATAATTAGTGACTCCCATGAGCTTGTCATATACAAAATTTAATGCTTATCTTGGTAATTTGTACGATTTATAATGAAACTTATATTGTAGTTTTAGCGTCAAAGTACATTATTATTGCATTCAATATATTGTTATTATATAAAGGGGGTGCGATGAAAATTATGAATGAAAATTGGTTCGCCAAAGTTGAAAGCTTGAGATGTACTGCTTTAATGTTTATGAGTTGTTTTAAATTTCATCGGCAGTTATGATCTATAGAAGTGATTCCCAAAGTGGTCTATATAGACTCCTAGGGGTCTATGACGATCTGTAAGGGGTCAGCGACAGTAAAAAAATAATTTGGGGGTCCATGAGGTGTAAATGGGGGTCTACGATAGTGGCTCTCATCAAACCAGATCGTGACTAATATTAAAAGGAAATTTAATCAAGTGGAAACTAAATTTACCTATTTAACAAATTTATGTACTAAATTTATTAAGTTCATTTGCAGTTACAAGGCGACAGCATAAATGTGTTATTAGGACCACATTTCACACAGCCTTTCTTGCCAGAATGAAGCTGAGGAAGCATAATTTTGGACGTCGCCAACATTTAAATGCCCTTTTTTTTAGGTTTTGAAACTAGGTTTGAGAATGTTTTGACTATTGTACTACCACAAAAGAAAATGAATTCATATGTTCACTTTGAAAAAAAAATCAGATTATAAGAATTAAGCACTAGGAATATGCACTAACGAAGATCTTAAAGTAAAGTTTAGAAACGATGTCAACAATTTTAGCTTTAAAAAGATATACCTGTTATTCATTCCATATTATGAAATATCTTGAGAAAGCTTTTAATTGTTTTTTCGATTGAGAAGGTACGCTTGCCAATCTCCAAAACAAAAAAGAAAGAAAATACTGAACACCATTAACCGAGGAGATATTTAGGGTTAAACCCTGATAAGATAGATGCCAAATGTTGGAAGTTTATTATTGCATCCCCAGATTCCTCCTTCCCTCAAAAAGCACTTGTTTTTTGCACAGTTACTTTATGTAACAGTTATTTTATGCATTAGTTAAATTTTAATTTAATTAACTAACATGTGTTTTCTTAAATTTTATATAAACTCTTCTATACTTCACTACAGTTAAAAATGTTAATATTTTAAAGTAAATAGCTCTATACCAGCTGTCAAAAACACATTTAAGTTGATAAATTTGCCCAAATTTAATATTAGGTAAGTAGGGGTCTACCCCAAACTGAAAAACCTGCCAAGGGGTCTATGAGGCTAAAAAAGTTTGGGAACCAATGATCTATAGTAAAATTATTTCATTTTTGGAGTGTAAATATGTACTTAAACACATTTTACTTAAGCCAAATCAATTATATTTTTATTTATTTCAAAATATATCATGCTTTGCATTTATTTCAATGCTGTTTGTTGTTGTTTTTTCATTCCGGATATACATATTAATATTTGTATATCTGGAAGGGGAAAAAATGCTGCTTTGATTTTTCATTAATACCAAAATCAAAATTCAAAAATTGTCTGAAATCGAAAAATAATCAACTCCTTCGTAAATTTTGATCTAATAAGCAATAAAATAATAATAATAATTACATTATAAAATTTTATAAAGAGGTTACCGGCTACCTTAATTTTCTCAATAATTCACATATTTTTCATCTCATCCCCCCTTCATCATTCTTTTTTTTTTTTAATATTCACAAATATCTTATGTAAGGAAAAAAACCTTGATTTTCAACATCAAGGTTTTTGTGTCTATAGAATCAAAAGATTCTTCTGTATTTTTTTTGTTTAAATTTCTCACGTTTTGTCTTCTTACGTAATGTCTGGACCTTCATTTTACATTCTTAGTATCTACAGATATGTGAAACTTTTTAGTTCTCAAACTAAATAAATCCCACCGGTGACAAAAGTGACATTTTGTCAACAGATTCTGAGATAATATTTCTTACTTCCTGCATACTATTTCGTAAATGTTTATGCTATCACGCTTGATTTCCCGAGTAGCACTGCTATTGAAAACCAAACTGTTTGTATAAAGAGCAATAAAAATTTTCTTTTATTACTCTAAATTTTTCGTTCCTTATTTTAACACATGATCTTCAAAGAATGGGACAGTAAACGTAGTGGCTTTTTATTTAACAAATAACTGAATATTTATTTTGTTTTTATCCTGACGAATGAAATTTCGAAGAATGATATAACATATTTCATTAGTTACGTGCATTTCATCGCATCGTCTTTTCCCTTTTCCATTATGAAAATATAAACATTAACATTAGCTCAGAAAAAGTAAATTAGCAAACAAATTAAACAGTTTCAAAAAATTTGTATACGGGCAGTTCGCAGCGCATTAGCAATGAATGCCCTGTACGCAGGCGACAAAATTCGATCGCGTAGAAGTAAAGCAGAAGTTAGCTGTGCTAAAACAAATACATTATATCAAATGATTTTTTGTCCAATACAACATATCGTTTCTCGCATTTTTATTCAGTGGCGTAACAAAGAATATTAGGTACCCCCTGAAAAGTCAGGTCTTGGGCCGTAAGCCATACTTGACGCCAGTCAGACTTTGGGCCTTCTAGAATCCTGAGCCATCCCCATGCGAGGCGGAGATTGTGAGGGAGTAAGTTACCGCAACTGTTTTTATTTGTTAATTTCTTACCTATTAATTAATAAATATCTATAACATTTTCAATTAAAATTTTGTTTTTCAAACCCATTATCGGTATAAAGCGGCTAACGCTCTTTAAATCTTTCGAGGCTCAAAATCCTCACATTAACGTAGTGCGCGTAAAGTGGGATACTTCTCTAATGGCTTAACAGAGAGTGCAACCGACTTTAATTAATAATCAAATTAAATCAAAGGACTCTTGAATGTGTGAGCCAAAATTCCAATTTAGAAAAAGAAAGTTATAAAACGAAAAAAATGTAACAAGTGCAACAATGCAATAACTCATTTACGTTCTCATACAAATACCATTTTCAAACTATAATAACAATTTTAATTAATTGTGCATCGTTTTTCATACTAGAGCGCAATATAATTCAGAAACAGATTATCATCCTATTTTAAAATCAACCATATATATTATCCTTCTTGTTATTATAATCCGTGAAATAAGTCTATTTTGAGAAATATAATAGCAATATATTAGAGAAATATAATAGCAATATCATAAATAATATATAAAAACATTTATAATAACCGTAAAAATTTGTACGTTTAAAAAATTGTGAAGAATACATATCTGAAAAAAAGCATATTATAGAATAATAATTTTGTGAAAGTGAAATTATATAAATTTTTAGGTTTAATAAAATTGAATTTTTCCAAAACTACTTTTGTTACATAAACACTCTATGATAAAAGAAAAAAAAACATTATGCTGTAAATTTTAGGTTACTTAAACAGGAAAAAATAAGTTAATTCATTTTTACATATATTCTGCTTAAAAACCCCTTTTCTGGTAATCAAATGCAATTTAGATTAGAATATTATAAAAAGAAAGACAAGAAAAAAAAGGTAAGTAGATTTTTCTGATTTTTATACATAAAAAATTTGAAAATTAAATTGTACTAACTTTTAATTTTCAATCCAAGAGAAACTTCGTCACATTTAGTTAAATCACTTTTTTAACTTAACTTTCCTTAACTTTTTTCACTTCCCAAATGCCTCTAAAACTCGATTTGAGATTGTTCCATGCTTCATACAGACATTTAAAACAAAATTTAATAGTAAGAAAAACAATCATATCCAAAGTTATACAGCCAAAAAATAAAATAAATGGACGCATTGGCTCATCCCAAACTTTATTGCTTGAAGCACGAGCTACATCGGATTTTGTTTTTATTATCCAATGTCTTTACGTATATGCATAATGTGTATTTCATAACTTGAACTATAGCATAATATGGCAGGCAAATCGAAGTTAGCAATATTAAATCAGCTGGATACTTAATCCTTAATATAAAATAAACCATTTTTTTAAAAAAATTTCTTTCATTTAATAGCTTTTTTAGCATATATAAGCACTGTATTTTGCATCATAGCCAAGTAGTATTTTTTCAAAGCCAAGGCAGAAGTATCAGATAATTTCTTCCCTTCTCCCTTTTTTGTTTGTTTAAAAAACGAATTTCTGAATAATGTAATCCATAGTTACATTTAAGGTAATGTTCTCAATTTCGTATTCATTTCAATTTTGATACATGTTGTAGTAAAAATTTGAATGATGTTGATACGCTCGGCGAGGTTGGTGACATAGTATGCAAAGAGATTTGTCTAGAAATTTCTGGAATTCCCTCTGAAACAGTGAATATTGAAATGGTAACACCTTTATATATATATATATAATTTAAAATTAGTATGTAGTTAAAAGAATCGAATTAACAAATCCACTTGCATTTTCTACTGACTTTCGAGATGCCTAATTCTCAGTGAATAGCAATTTTATTCACCTCAAGGTTGAGCCCTTTACACATTACAAACACATAACTCAAATGAAGTTAATTATTGTGCTCTTACAGGAGATTCTCAGTGAAAACTCTGCTTAATTTCTGTTAAATATTATTTAACTTGAAAATTCCAGAAATTAGCTGGCATAAAAATTTAACTTAATTTTTTTTCAAAAAAAAAAAAAACGTATAAAATTGTGTGCCTTTTCTGTAAATTTGAAAAATGTTCCAAAAGGAAAAAAACACTTTCTTATATTTCAAAATCCCTGACTTGAATACACAGTTACAATAATATTCCATTACATCAATGTTTCTCAAACTGAGAGGCGACCCCCTACGGAGGCATGATAACTTTACTTGGAAGCCGCAATCATATCGAAAAGTCGAAATTAAAATATAATTTTAAAAAAGTATTTAGTTCTGAAAGAAAGCAAAATAAAAAAATATACATTCTGACGTAATAAAAATTAAAATACACATTCACACTGATATTATATACGCGTAAATGTATCAGTAATGCACAATGTACTTAATAATTAATTTATCAATACGAAGTTAAAAACAAGTTTAATAATTACAAGTGTTTCCCATTGGCTTTTCATTTACAAAATTATATACACAATTTAATACTTTTTTTGATAATATGTACGGTTTATAACTAAAGTCGTATGTATCTTTAGCGTCAAAGTAGATTATTATTGCATGTAATACATTGTTATTCTATGAAAGGTTGCGTGATGAAAGTTATGATTGAAAATTGGATCGCAAATATTAAAAGTTTGAGAACCACTGCATTACATTTATTGCTCTTCTAATTAAAATTCTGTATATACAGAGCTTTACACTCTAGCCTACGCCCACTGTAACTATACCGTGTACATTATTTTTACAGACCCTGTGGTGTTGATGTTGTTTAAAAAATATTTTTTATTCTACAATATTATTTATGAGTAGTTTGTCAATTTAGAATGTTTTGAAAATGAATTCAACGCCATTCATTTTTTACAGAGTTTCTAGAATGTTCACTCAGACTTAACTTTATACCCACTTGTGCTTATATGTTGCAAAACATTTTGAGGTCAATTTACGACCAAGGCCACTCTAGTCGGTGAAATATTAACACACCTTTAACAAACACAAAAAAATAATCTCCCTCCATTAAGCTAAAATACTTACTCACTTTTGTTTCAATTCAGTGAATATTGAACTATGAAATCCAGGGAGCTCAGACTAAGTACAAATGCCTCATTTATTACTAATAAAAAAAGAAAATTTTAACAAAAAAAAATGTTTTAAATTTTTCTTCAAATTTGAAATTAAATTTTATCCGATGAAAAGTCAAAATTTCACAGTATGCCTGTAGTTACCATTACTATTATTATTCTTTTATTTTTTGGCTGAAAAAAGTACATAACTTGAAAAGGTGGGGAAAAAATAGCTAAAAAATTCTGTTAACTTATTAATATCTATTCTTAAAAATCTTTGAGTTTAATTCAAAAAGAAAACTATAACACAACTGAACGCATAAATGAACTTAATTCAAAATATGTTTAAAATTACTTTGAATTAAAAACGTGCAGAAAATTTATTACAAATATTTCTAATTTTATGGTTTCGAATTTTATTTTGCTCCTTTCAAGTAAATACAATAATATAGACTTCAGAAATAGTTTGACCCAAAATAAAAGTTGCTTCTTCCCCCATTTTTATGTACAGCATAGCTGACGGTTTTTCTAATTTTCTTTTATGCACAAAGATTTTCGGAGTGATAGATCAAGAATATTTTAATTTGAAATCAGCGGAATTCCCTCCCAACAGCAATGCGATCCTGTCTTAAAAAACCTTTAAATTAGACATTAGTTTATGAATTAATTATGAATTAAATGAATTTCCATTCACTCAAGCATGAACACTGTGACATCTTTGAGTTCTGGGACACCTGTAACTACCCGCCACACGGCTGGATCAGCTTCTTTAGGAGAATTGATCACCACATGTGGAAGACACCTGCACTCGTTAATATATTGCGTGGACGAGTCTTGGCAACCTTTGACACCAAAAGAAACCCACTCCCCCCTCGACCGGATGTAACGAGAAGAAAAGGCGCCAACGGCGGTAAGCCTCAAACCCTAGAGGGGAGCCGAGAGAGCAAAGGGGAGTTCCAGCGAAAACTTCGCGGTGAACGGTCACCACAAGACTCCTCCCTCACAAAGCAATATAAATTGGGACTCTAAAATAATCTAATTGTACTAAGTTGTAAATTAATGTAAATAATAGCTGTGACATAATTAAATGTAAATTTTTATTTATCAAATCACGCTACCTTTATTTGTTTCAAACGTCACACCATAATTTCGTTCTCTTTGAACCCTTAGTTGTGATATCAATTTTAATCAGCATGTATGAGAATTTCGAAAATTATTGAGAGTATCCTTTCATGCACAAGAATTTCACCTAACAGGGGCTTACATTGAAGTATAAACGATTTAAATATAATGAACATTTAATAGGATATACTCTTAGAATATTCTGTTAAATATAGTCCTTTTAGATACACAACATAAATATTAAAAGAAATTATAGTGCTCCGGAACAAAAACAAATTTTGCGAAATCTTTGAGAAACGTCATTTTGAAATTTCTAGAAACTTTGTAACCACATCTGTAATATGTTTCAATTGTCAACACATTGAATTTCTTGCAATCTGGGAAAGCCCGTTGGGGAAATTTCCAATTATCTGCATTTCGACTTCCTTTTAAAAATATATTTAATAACTAAATTGCTCGGCAACCTTTTGTTCTTGATTGATCATTAACAAATTTTTAGCTGATGAGTCACAATATGCAGACACTGTTTAAGACAATGTGGAATAAATATAAATGTCAGCTTTTTCAAAACATTTTTTTCTATATATATGCTGATAATTTGTAGAAAGACTTTGGTTTGGTTAAGGCAAATTAATGAGTTCAGAATTACGACAATTATAACAATTAAACTATTATGAATACATCCCCCCCCCATTGCTGTTTCACCTGAAATTCAGAAAATTATGCGTGCAGCAGGCACTTTTAAGAGTTACGTGAAAGTTATTGGTAACTTATATTTCAATTCTGTATTTCAGTTAAATGATGACATCTGAGTTTATACCTCAATCTACATTATTCTATTTGAAAAGCTTTGAAACTCATTTCAAATAAACATTCAATAGTCATTATTTTTCTACGTGACAAATTCTGGTTGCATTTTGCACTCGAATTCTTGCGTCTCCTTCATCACTCGGCCTTGTATTAGAGTTTTGACCTGGTGAAAGGCTTGCAGTAACACTTGAAACTATACATACTGATGTACTACTTCTATTAAATATACGTATGTAACTGAAATAAAGTTATATATAAGTAATATACTTGAAGTTATAAATAACTAAACGGTGTGTCGAAGTATTCTTCTCGATCATAGATTGATAGACAGGCAGACAGACAAATAAATGGGTAGATGGATAGATATGCGCATATTGTTTTGTGATTGTTCGGTTTTCAAATGCAGGATAATCAACAGACAGATTCTTTCATAGAAGATTGTAATTTCTTCCAGAACTCTAACAATTACTGTAGAATTTCTTCTAAGAGGAAACAATTAAGAAACGCATCTAAATTAAAATAACACGCATTTAAAAAGCACACAAATATTAAATACAGCAATTGAAGCCCATGATAACAATTTTGCATAAAGCAAATGAAACGCGTTGTCACAATCAAATGTTTTACTCCACCCTGTAGCCATATTTCTCCAAGTTCAATTTTTGTACATATACTGTTATTCACAAAACCCTAAGGCTTTCTTGATAATAGAAGTATGGGTTTGAAATTTTTTATACATGTTCTGAAATGTATGTTTTGTAAAACTGTGCCCAACAACTCTAACATGTTTAGTACTTTTTCTAAAAAATTTCAAAATCAAAATTAATGTTTTTTGGGGAATTTTTGGAAGTTTGATTATAAAAAATTTAATAAAAAATTCAAGAGCAGCAGCAGAAAAAACCCCATGCACAGTTTTATGTAGTATATTATAAGGTACTTGGAAAAAAGTTTTTGAAAGAAAAGAGACATATTTAAAAAAGCCTTGGGGATTTAAAAATGCTTAAAAAAGCTAAAAAAATTTAAATTTTAAAAGCATTTTGCAACAAATTAAAAAAATTTTCTCTGGAATTATTATTAAATATTAACCCCTTTATAAAATACAATTAAAACCAAATATCAAATATTAAAAATAAAAAAAATTGTGAAGATGGTACCATATCGCCTTAAAGTGGGAAAGTGAACAAGACTAGCATTTAAAAAAATGGTATCCGTAATTAAGATTTAGAGAAGAGTGTACAAGATAAGAATTTAAATAAATATTTAGTTCGATTGTTACATACACTCAAGAAAAAGACAATAACAAGAAATAAAGTGAGACAAACTCAACAAATACAAAATAATAAACATAAACACAAATATAGTTGCCTAAATGCACTCATGTCCATAAATTAAGGATAATGAAGTTCAGGCCAAGAAAGAGACAGAAGCAAAACAAATTTGACTTATTTGTAAAGTCTATTTATTAAACAAAAGGTAAGAGCAAAAAAGATGCTATACGTTTGACATAATTTATAAAAATTGCGATTTTTACTCCCTGGAGCAAATTTCAAAAAAGAACCTATTTACAAAAAACAGTATAACATGGTTAGTATGATGATTAATACGGAGTATGTCTCCCGGACGATGCAATACAGGCCTTACAACGCCTACGCATGCTGAGTATTAAATTATCAATCTGATCTTGGGGAATATTACACCACTCATCAAGCAATACCCTCCGAAGTTCCGGTAGACAGGTGGGAGGGGGTTGACGGGCTGCAATTCGTCGGCCAAGCATATCCCACACATGCTCTATTGGATTCAAGTCCGGTGAGTATGCTGGCCAATCCAAACGGGTGATATCCTCCGATTGAAGGCATTCGCCTACAATGTTTGCACGGTGAGGACGGGCGTTGACATCCATAAACAGAAATTCAGCGCCCATGGCGCCCCGAAACAAACGTACATATTGTTCCAGAATGACATCCCGATAGATGTGGCCTGTCATCGTTACACTCTGAACATGCAGGTCAGTTCTGGAACCAAGAATAATTCCTCCCCAAACGAGGCATCCTGCACCGCCGTAACAGTGTCGTTCAATGGTGTTCTCTTGGTGGTAACGGGTACCTGGCGCTCTCCATATGAAAGTCCGGCGAGAATCAGACTGAAAACTAAACCTGGACTCGTCGGAAAACATCACACAAGACCACTGTCGCGGTGTCCACAATGCATGCTCTCTACTCCAGGTTAATCGCAGGTGACAGTGAGTTGCGGTAAGGGGAACACATCTGACAGGCCTACGAGCATATAGACCAATGTGCCCTAAGCGTCTGTACACGGTCTTCCTTGAAACTGTCGTACCGGTAGCTGAAGAGAGCTGACGAGATAGGTCTGATGCTGTGCTCCGTCTGTTTCTTTTGGCAGTAACTGTCGAATACCGGTCCTCATTCGGCGTTGTAACTCGGGGGCAACCTGTGCTGTAACATCTACTCACATTACCATCATCTTGGAATCGTTGCCAAAGCCTGGAGATGACACTCTAGGCGATTCCAAGTTCCTCGGATACTTCTAGCTGGGTACGTCCACATTCCAGTCGTCCGATAATTCTACCACGTAAAAAATCATCCAAATGCTTCCTTTGTGCCATAACTATGCGGTTATTGCACTGAAAGGCTTTTAAAGCGCTTGTGAACAATTTTACTTCTTTGCCACCATTCCTTATATACCTCTTACACTCTCGTCATTGTGACGTACAATCCGCGCCATCTGGTGGTTTCCTGTAATTTGCATATTCTTCTTCAAGATGTGTATGATAATTCTACAGATGAAATTTTTATTTTAGAGTTCAATTTCTGTGTGATTCTGAATTATCCTTAGTTTATGGACATGAGTGTAGTATATAAATATTATAATATGAATAAAACCCTAAGTAAAAATGAATGAAAAATGAATAAAAGAATTTATTTAGAGTATACTGTGATGAACTGATCATCCTAACATGATCTGGTCAAAACATTTCATGTAAAAATATTCCCAAAATGAATACTAGAAGAGGGCTATTATGCAATACATAGATGAAACAAATTACAGTTTTATATTTTTATCCCAAGAAGTGTGATTATTTCTCAGTTCCAAAATTCTTTGAAATGTTATTGAAGTAAAGGAAGGTTTTTTTTCTCGTGATTAGTTCTTTTATAACTACCTTAATATCTGGCGTATAACGCTCACCTATACTTTCAAGCTGCAATTTTTAATTTTTAGGTACTTTCTCCTTATAACGCGTACCCTCTTTTTTACGAAGAAACCTGAAATACACGTATGCAATACTCATGTTTTCGAGTCAGTTATCTGAGGTATTATTCCAAGCTTTAGAGAAAAATAGATACTTCTAGGACTGCGATCCTTTAAGTTCATAAGGAATTTCCTTTTTTAACTCCCTTTTATAAGCTTCACTTGAACATAACGGAATCTTTGAACTCAATTTTTACTCACTTTAAAAGGTCAGATTAATTCGAACTTTTACTCACTTGTCCAGGGCCGATGACTGTACAATAATTTAATAATTTTGTTCCATTGTCCAGATCTAAATTATCAGGATTAACGATTTCTCATTTTCAGATCCCATCCCACATCTGGCGACTCATTTCAGATTCCATTTCCAGATTTGGCGACTGATTCCAGATTTGGTGACTAAAAGATTAAGTTACAACTTCTTTTTTTTTCTAATGGGACTGAGTTTTGGTATTATACGGTATTGGTATTATTTAAATATAAAAGGGTGTTTTTTAGTTTTTTTTTTAAACTATAATTTTGGATTTTAAATAAACAGTAATTCGATATATGTAGAAATCTATTTTGTTTTTATGCTCATCTTTTTTTTTTTTTGAAACTATCATTTTTATACACGACGTATAATGTTTATCCATAAATTTCGATCTTATTTTTTGTGTTAAAAGTGCACATTATGCGCCGTATTTTACGGTATTTAACTAAACATGTATTTTGCAGCAAAAAAATTCTAAGACCATTTAGGAATCCACTTGAAACGACGCAAACAGTTTTAATACCTAGATTTAATCAAGTATTTATAGATAAGATTAGCGAGATTAAATCTGAATATTTTTAGAGACGATTTCAAACTTAGGAAAATGGGTTTAAGAACATTTCTGCCATTTGTTTTAATAAACAAACAAAAAATGGTTGTTATTACATAATAGTTAAAGTTTAATCCCAGAATTTAATTTCCTTCGTTAGTTAAGAACATTCGCTATATTTCCTGTAGTTTCATTCATTTAAACATACATGCTGATGTCTGGTTTTCCAACATCCTCTTACGTAACATTTATGCTAATTTTAGAACTCTTTCGCTCTAATCAGCTTTAGAACGAAAAATATTGATGAGATAAGAACGCCTTCTAATCGAAAAATATACAGAGCAGGTGAACATGACCGAGTGAGTGAATATTAACGTCCCACTGTTCAGCGGACGACACCTGAGCTGGCACCCCCTCTCCTAACTATCACACCACACCAACGGGAGGACGTTTGAGCTCTCGACAGATTTAACGTGCATTGCTCCCCTACACGGTGGGTCTTCAGTGTACTGGTCATGTACTTCATGACATGCTAGCCACGATCCGATGCCTAGATCACTTGGCTACCGCAGCCGATAACATGACCGAGGAAGATGTGTTAAGTATATTTTGCTTGGTATGCCAACACCAAAATAGATATTTATTAATTCAATAAAGTTTTAACATAAACGCATAAAACATATTATTAAAAATGATACAATCCCTTCAGTAATTTGAATTCATTAAGTAGGCTGTACATATGGCTTCAAAAGATTCTGCAGGGTCCTCTGCTCATTTATCACAAAACCAAAAGGGGAAGAACATGGCATGAAAGAAAAAGGCCTGAGTACAAAAAAAGTGAAAAAAATGCTATCAAATCAATGCAATAGTGAAATAAAATGCTGGAATGTTTTGATGTTCATAACATTAATTTTACGGTAAATAAATATGAATCCATATGCAATTGACAAGAAAGGTACCCCATGCTATTGGTGCCTTCTGAAGAATTTCTGGCGCAGTATAGCCGAAAGCGACTCTTGCGCCAATAAATCCCACAATCACTCACTCTGAAGAATTTCAGCAAATTTATTTTTTGTGCAGGAAAAAGTTTAACAATTGTCCTTCCTTTCTTTCTCTGTGGATCGACAGCCCAGGGTGGGCTTTGACCTTCTCAAAAATCCTTTTCTAAATCAACCTTCTTCCTGTTATTGCTTGTCAATTTTTGGTTCTCAAAACTAGGAAATCTTTTTCTAGGCCATTTATCCATCTTAGATTTGGCCTGCCTTTTCTTAGTGTGCCAATTGGTTGGGCATTGAAGACTTTTTAGTGTTGCGGTCTTCATCCATTCTGACAACTTGGCCTGCTTATTTAATTCGTTGTATTTTGATGAAGTTAACAATGTCAGATTCTATATATGAGTGATAGATTTCGTAATTTGATCTTCTTCACCACGTTCCATTTTCCTGAATTCCACCAAAAACAAATCTTAAAATTTTTTTTCGCAGATACTTATCATGTTCTCATTTGTTCGAAACATAAACCAAGTTTCACATGCGGAAGTTAATACTGATCTTAAAAGACTTTTATACAATAGAACCTTTGTTAACAATTGTCCTTAGGGTAGTATGAAATAGGTTCCTACAGTTAGTAAAATCTTTAACGATTAATCTCTTGCATGAAGCCTGTATTATTTATACTAAATATGCATCCAGCTAGAATATCTAACTGAATAATACAAATCGTATAGGAAACAACCGATCAGAGCTCTCTCTACCAACACCATGAGTTTTAATATGTAAGCTCTACAACATGCTTGTCTAAAATGCGGCCCAAACAAAATTCATGAAAATGTTTAAATTTACACATTTTTATTTAAAAAAATTAATGTTTGCAATATTTTTCATACATAATCGATTCGTTGACTTTTATTTGGAAATAAAAATGTAAATAAAAACATCTTATATGCCATGAAAATTTGTGTCAGAATATTCAGAAAAAGAGGCCATTGAACTGTGCAATTTAAACGACGATGAAAAGGCTTTTCTTATCTATGAAAAATTTATCAGCTATCATAACCGATGGAGTCCCTGCCATGGTTGGTAAAAATGAAGAACTAGTTAAAATATAGCTGCTGGCAATACGATCTTGGTGACATATCATTGTATTGTAGACGAGGGCAATTTATGTGGAAACATTTTAAAAATGGAAAGTGTATTAGCGTTGTTATAAAATCCATTAACTTTATAAGAGCAAAAGGACGTAATCATAGACAATTTCAAGTGTTTATTAAGGTAATGGGCACTGAATTTCTCCAGATGCTATTTATTATATAGAAGTAAGATGCTGAGTAAGGGGAAAATGCTCAAAAGATTTTACGATTTGAGAACTGAAATACAATTATTTATGGAAACAAAAGAGAAAACTGTGACTGAATTTGAAGATGAAGATTGGGCTTTAGATTTATCTTTTTTAGTAGACTTAACAGAACATTTGAATGATTTAAATTTAAAACTTCAACGAAAAAATAAATTTATTAATAACATGTTCAAAACAATAACAGCGTTCGTTCTAAAGAAAGTTAAAATTTTTGCACAATCAAACAAAAGATTTGACCCATTTCACTACTTTGGCTGTATACAAAATAATAAGTTGCACAAATAAAGTTGCATTTTAATTTTCAATTTAATTCAAGAATTTGAAAGAAGATTTCAATATTTTCGAAAAAATGAAGAGTATTTCAGTGTATTTTCTACCCTGTTTCCTCTAAAAATAAAGAAATTACCTTCAAATCTTCAAATGAAATGCATTGAACTTAGTGACATTCAACTGAAAGAAAAATTTGGGAATGTTTCTTAATACTGGAGTTTTATAAAGATTACCTCCGCGTGCGTGATAAATATCCTCATTTTCAAAATCATGCTTTATTAATGTCTTCAACTTTTGGCAGTACCTATATTTGTGAACAATTATTTTCAAGAATGAAGCATACAAAAAACAAAAATAGGACAAAGATCACTGACAAACTACGTGAAAATACACCAAGAATTGCAACTTCGTCTATTGAACCTGATATCGATTTGCTAGTTCAACACAAAAGCAAATTCATCCATCTCATTAACTTGATTTTTTTCCATCTTTATGAAATCCAAACTAAATCTAAATTGAACTTCTACAAATTTAAAATAAATATGTACCTTTTTATGTCTAATTCAATTAAAAGAAATTTATAATAAAAAGAAATTTTAATTAATTTTAATAAAATTACATAGAGTTAATTTTTATCTCAATTTTTTAAAAAAAATATTGTATGTGCGGCCCAGACAAAAAAAATTTTTTTTTGCGATGCGCCTCACAAGCGGTCATAGTTTAGACACCCATGCTCTACAAGTTCCTCTTATTGCCACCAGATGACGCTAAAATGAATTTTTCACTCAAACGCTATATTACAAAAACCATGCCAGTTTTGTTCTACCCATATGGAATCTGTTCATCCGATAGGAAGTCTTCCAGCTAATTATTTTCTACAAATAAATTTCTAAATCCAACAATGCAATTTTTTTTTAATATATAGGATTCGAGATTTAGAGAGCCACTTCGAGGTTCAAAAGTCTGGTGAAATCATTACTCCATCATTCTGGCATGAAAGTCACTCTTTGGCGATCACTCGCTTGCACGGAGTTAATGTGAAGTACCCAAAATTGCTTCTAAAAAATCTTATCATTGACTGATATTATTACAGAGTCAAGAAAACAAAGTTGTAAAAAATCTAAGTTTAAATCCCTTAGAATTTCGGAGTTAAAAAAAGATCATTAACTTAAAATTTTAAAGGGATTTTTTTTTACTTTCTCTGAACCAATCAATCTCTATCTTTTTCGATGTTGAATGAAAAAATTAGCTTTCGCTGTGCAAAAAAAAAAGTTCTTTGCTACTTTCCGCAAGGAAAAAGGCAATGGTATTTATAGTTAATTTTCAATTTATTGTCTTTGAATGTTCTTAATATGCAATACTGTTTTGATTATTTCCAAAGACCTAATTAAATCTAACAGATGACAAAACGAGACTTTTTTTTGTTGTTATTAATTATTTCACAAGATTAATTTATGTAGTGAATTCCATTCTTAAATATTTTAATATAATAAAATTACTTTTTTAAGAAATCAAATCGGAAGACCGAACTGTGTTTTACTATTTTATTTAAATCCTATTTCTTTCTTTTGTATATTAATGTCAATTTAGGTTCATTGTGTACATTAAGAAGAAAATCCAAAAATTAACCGGTATATTTCTCGTTTCTTCTAATAACCTTTTTTTTTTGGTATCCAAGAACATCAGAAAGATTAAAATTTTAGAATTTTGCGAAGCAGGGATGCTCGGGAGTATTATCCCGTCTTAAATTTTGGAGGAAGATTCATCTCGCCTTTCTTGCTCTCTTCTATGTACTTTTCGGCGGTTGCTTTTCTCAGACCTAGACGAAAAGAAATAATTTGTTAGTAAGGCCTAAAAAGCCTTAGTATAGCCTAAAAACAAGTTTTCTCACCACATGAAGAAGTGATAGTAGTAGTCATGGACACTTATTGGAATTATCTTTAAAACAAATGAGGGTACTATATAATTAAACTTTTAACAACTTAATAGTTCTTGTGGAATTTATTTTTCCCAAAATAGACTATTTGCATGTAATTTACTCGTACCGAAATTAGATGAAAATCGGTGGCTGTGATATATATGTCTTGAAAATGAAACACTAGAAAGGCATCTTGGAGGGAAAATGTTTTAATTAAAAAATACAACTAGGTTTTAAAAAAATCTGTAATGTATTGGTTCACCATTGCCTCTGGTGAAAGTTATTATCCAATTAGACATTGACTTGTAGGGTTGACGGTTGTCTACGGAATTGCTTACTATACACGCTCCAATTAGCGAGTTACATCGGATCGATCCTTGGACGATGGGAGACTTCTACTCCTCAAAGCCCAAAAGTAATCTCTTGTGGAGAGATTTGCCAGACATATCGGCCATGCGGATGTTGGAAAAGTACAAATATAAGCAGTTCTGGAAACTGCAAAGACATAGAATTCCACCCTATTCTAACCAATATCGTTGAAAAGCATCTCTTTCGGACCAAATCTCAAGCAATTCTGCGATTTGACCTCCCTGCTTTCTTTATTCTTTATTCTCCCAATTTCTTTATTTCTTCTTGCGTTCTCTCTCAAAGGTGGTATCTGCCTCAAAACGGAGGGTATACTTTATAATTGGCGCATCCTCCGTTTTTTCACACCATATGGATGCTCCTTTAATTGCTCTGGAGTTTCATTTAGTCAGTCACCCGCCTGAAAATCATTAACCATTTGCATATTCTCTCGTAATATTTGTTTGTGTGCAATTTTGTTCCATTCAGTTTTTATATTCTTTAATCCTCAGTGTTGGAAATTATTATTGACTATTTCTATGTACGAGGTGAGACATAAAAAAAGAGACTCGTCCAATAAATCATTGTATGTACAGAATCAGTTCTCCATGACAATATCACCTTCAAAGTAGTTCCCTTCAGCATTCACACACTTCTACATTCGGTTCTGCCATTGCTGGTAATGGTTCTGAGACGAGGTTTTCGGAAGTCCCTTTAGAAGAATTTCCGTTTTTGCCAGAACCTTTTCACTGAGGTAAAATGGGTTCCCTTTAAGCAAGTTTTCTCTGTAGGAAAATAAAAAAAAGTAACATAGGACCAAATCATGTGAATAAGGAGGATGCTCCGTCACACACTAACGTTTTTTCTGGTGAGAAACTGTTTGGCAAATACGGTCGTGTGAACGGGTGCATTGTCTTGGTGCAAGAGTCATACATCACTCTCCAATTTTGGCCTTTTTTCCCCGTTTTTTCTTGAAGTCTCTTTAGTATTTCAATGCAGTAGTGTTGATTAACAGTCTGAGCACTGATGTGAGTGGGAACCCACTCATATCACGAATTCTGGCAATGTTTTGGTCTGTAATCGCTGACCTTGGGTTCCCAGCACGTTCATCATCGTCCACACTGTCTCTTCCCCTGAAAACCGCATATGCCATTCAAACACATGGGCACGAGGCAAAGTTTCATCTCCATAAGCCTCGTTTGATATTTAAAATGTTTTTGGGGCTGATTTCTTAAGTATCACGAGAAGCTTGATGTTGATTCGACATTTTCCCGGCAGAATGGAGTTGCATGTGTTCACTCAATGACGCAGGGCTCCCAAATGTCATGATCTGCTGAGGCAAAACTAGCCACATGGATAGAGAAGTGTGAAGGATGACGTAACCAAAACAGTTGTTACCAACTCTACTCTTTTTTCAAGTTACACACTTAGTTTCATTCTCATTTTTTTGTGTCACAACTTGTACGTCATTAATCGGATTCGTTTAGATAGCGGCAGTTGGATAGAATTGAGATCATCACAAGCTGATGCTGCTAAAATGTATTTGGTAGTAGGGTTCAAAGACTGGAATAAATTTGATTCTGAAAATTTAGTATCAAAAAGACCTATTCCCGGCTAACCTCGTTTACAATTCATGAGCAAGATCTCTTTCCAGTTCTTTTCAATCAAAGAAAGAAGAAATATATTGCTTAATAATTTATTTCTTTTATCATTGTGCCGCAACAGGGACGACAATATCTACAACTCCAGTGAAAAGATATAGCACAATCAATGACTCTAAGTCAGGTGAACCCTTGTCCAGGTCCAGTTAATTAACTACACAAAAATTTTCGTTTACGTTAGGCAAAAAAACATATCATCTGTACCAGACAGCAATGGACTTCCTTTTGTACTCTTCACTGATGAGTCCTGGTTTACTTGGGAGAGAGATTCATGTCGCGTCTGATGTGGAAGGAACAAAATATTAAATATAGCATCATTCTAACCTTGTTGAAAGACACAGTTACAGAGAAGGTAACTTCATGGAACAAGCTTACTTCACATACGTGTATTTCCAGTCTTCGACAGCTCAATTGACAATGTAAAAAGTCGCTGTTCTCAAAGCATTGTAAGTAAGGGCAGATGCATTCCTAATTAACCCATTTATTCAATTTTTTTTCTACAAAAATATGGAAAATCATGTTTGATGTAAAAAATAATGTAAAACAATACTGGATTATTTTTAAATGGCGGTTGAATGCTTTATTTTTATTATAGTTTTAAAAAATCATTTTTTTAAAAAATTACAAATATAATACAAATTTAATTATTTGCTGAATTGAACATAAAATTATATTTATTTCTCTTATAAATGTTATAGATTTCAAGATTACTTGAAGTCACATTAAAAGAATTATCGATAAAACTCTGACTCGAATTATCAATCATATAACTTATAAATACAAAAGCTAATAATTATCATGAGTTTTAAAAAAAATATTAATAAGATTTCAAATAATTTTCTGGATTTTTCTCAAGTGATTTTCTATTAAAAATAGCTATACATTTCTCTTTTTTCAAAAAAAAAAAATGTACAAATGATATTCTTTTACAAAAATCAAACGACCTTTTTCTCGAAGAGTTATAGAATTTTTACTTACATCCGTTGGATTTAAAACAGATAAGCATTCAATATAAAAAAACAGTAGTATCTCTATGAATCTAACACATTACGCTTAAAATGTGGATATGTATAAATAGTACAATTTACTCACGTTCTCTTTCCACAATTTTTGATGCCAGAATATTTTGGGTCAAGTTTATTTTTGCTTTAATTCTTTGAAGCTTCCTAAGGAAATGATTTATTGCTGTTTCCTTATCCTGCAAAAGAACATCATTTTTAGCTCTAAGAATCAGTTTTTAATCGACCACATGTTATCATTTTCATAATAGTATGGTTATAAATTCTTAGGTAAAAATATTTCATAAAGTTAAAGTGCTCAGTGAGTCTCTTAAAGGGGGATATTTGTAAAAGCTCATATCGAGAATAACAGTGAAATTTCGATAATCTGAAAAGAATGATTCAAATTCATTCATACTCATGTGTTATTTCAATATGAACTTGGATAACTATTAAACGTGTTGAAATGGGGTCATAATATTCTGAAGTAAAATATTCCTTAAAAAAAATGATGCAATTCGGGTAAAAATGTAGTCTACAGGAACACCAGTAGATATTTATCCAAAGAGAGTGCAATAATTATTAAGTACGTTTGGAACTTAGGTGGGGGGGGGGAGTTTTCCGCTTACTCTATAGTAACCTTTCCAATAATTCCAATAATTATTCCCATAAATTAAATATCTGAGAAGGTTGTCAAATCAAGGTTGGAATTCTCTGCATGCATATTTGTCACGTTTTTGCACAACGTGACACCAATCAGCTTATATAACGAAACCTGATCATGAACCTAAGACTCTGGAAGTTAAGGAAAAAAATGCCTTCATTAACCAATTCAATTAAACGGAGCTGGAAAAAATGTGTTAAGGTGGTTTCTTCGATGAAAGTCGTTGAACCTTTAATTTTTTTTTTTTAGTGTTAAAAACTTCTTTCCATTTTTTTTTTTTTTTAATTTCCATTTAAAAAATTTCCATTTAAAAACCATTTTTTTTTTTTTTTTGACTCTATAAAACTTTATATATCTTAAATGATTTCAATAATGAACGAAATCGTCACACATTTCAGTTCATTATATCTAATTTTTCAAGAGAACTCCTATGAAACTATTAATTTGCCTTTTTGCTCATATTTAGTCTTATTCACATCTTAACAAATCAGAAATTTGCTATAAAAATTGTATTTCTGAGTAACCTAAAATGTTAATTTCTCTTTGTCTATTGCTTTACAACAGCAGTTACAACCAATGAAGTGGCCGCGGTAGCCTAATGGTCAAGGTAACGCACTCGTGGCTAGCGTATCATGAATTCGAGTCGAGTACCACTGAAGACCCACCGTGTAGAGGAACGATGCACGCCAAATCTGTAGAGAGCTCAAATGTCCTCCCATTGGTGTGGTGTGGTTGTTAGGAGAGGGAGGTGCCAGCTCAGATGTCGTCCTCCGCACTTGACCATGGTTCAAAATGACGAGGTCCGTCGCCAAAAGCCTTCGTGTAGCTAAACAGTGTGCGACGTTAATATTCACTCACTTACAACCAATGAATTAAATTTTAGAATTTAATATAAGATTTAATAACTACTAAAAATAGCAAGTTAACTAATGGTCCTACAAAAAGATTATTTATGGACGTTTCAGAAACAATATGGAGACTCGAGAGGTGACAGAACTTAATTTTAAAGCTGGCAAGTGATCACTGCTAATTACTGGAAAGTGACGTTGGCAACACCTGAGCTGGCACTTATTAACATTTCTCTGTTAAGCAATACGAAGGCTAGATGATGTACCTTGTAATTTTGAACCACGGTCAAGTGACGAGAACGACATCTGAGCTTATTCAAACATTCCAAATTTCTACATCATTTCAACGTTAAAACTTTGAGCCTCTTCAGATTTATCATGCAGTAGCCTTTTCATAAGGCAGACCTGCAATGACATCAGGATTGCTACCCCCCATGATACAACAGAAACAACGCCGACGACGAGGTAATGACCATAATCAATCGGCAACCACCTCACATCCCCTAAACGTTGGATTTTAAGGTAATTGCATGTATTTCTTCATAATAAACTAAATCCTACTTGAAGACGTCATCATACTTTTTTTTGTTTTGGTTTAGAATCAATATAGCCTTATATGACAAGATTGAAAACTCTTTAACATATATGTTATACAGTTCAGTTTCGAAACGTTCTCTTATCTTGCTTTTTGACAGGTAAAAATTCTGTATTTGAATTTATTGCAAAAGATCATGAATAAAAGTCAAATGAAAAATGATGAATGATTGAAGAAGAGCTATTATATATAATATGCGTTGTGACGGGGCTATCCGCGAGAATTTATTGCTAATCCTCTTGGGTAACTTTAGGGCCAGCATTTATTCTATTTCACAGCCTCTTCGGGAAAAACACGAGATAGTTATATGCTAATTAGTTCGACTATATAAAGTCTAGATTTCGTAAATGTATAGGGAGAAGGAGTTGCCAAACTACATGTAAGTATCGTCGGTGGATTACTTCAACTAGCTTAGCGCGCATTTGATAGAATTTGATATTATTAAAGTACTAGATTAATCATTAAAGGAATTAGATTCAGTACCGACCTGAGGTTAGCAAGAGTTCGTCTCCTTGTCCGTTCTGTTAGCTGAGATTACTTTGACGGGAATATTAGATTTGAATGTTAGATTTGAATATTAGATTTGAAAGTTACATTTGAGTATTAGATTTGAGTATTAGGATTAATCTAGGTATTAGGGAATCACTCCGAGGTTTCCACTTATAAATTGTACTTGTGCTTGTTAATTGTGTTTGCCTGTCTTAAATAAATAATTGTTGCTATGGCTTTTGTTGGTGATAATATGCTTCCTCCTACACTTAGAGGCGCGTCGGGCAGTGTGAACTCTGCCCAAAATAGGACAGGGACACGACAGCGTGAGTTAAATTATATGCAGACTTTTTACAGATATGTTTGTAAAAGGAATTGAGATTTCTAAAAAAGGGATGACAAAGTTGAACATTTTAGATAAGTCTTATTCCCTTTAAAGAGACAACGAAAATCCGATTAAAATAGTACGACAGTTTTTTTTGAAGCTACTGCAAGGTGTGTGTATGTATTTCTTAAGTTCTTGATGCTTTGAATTAAATAGCACAAAAGAGCTTGTCCTCTATTTTTGAAATATGATTCGTACAAAACATTTATTTCAAAACATTCGGATTCCTCCAAATATCCTGACGCCAGACAGAATTCACTCCATTTTTACACACTACTCATCTTTCCTCAAACATGTCAAGAATAAATTAATTCCTAGAGTATTTTCTTAAATCAAAACTTGTTGAATTCAATATTACACAAGATTATTAATTCGCCTATCGCGCCTAAGACGTATTGACTGAAATTCCATTTCCAAATTATCAGGTCAAGTAACATTTCCTTGTGTAATGATCTTTTTCCAGTAATCACAGTTATTAATTATGAATATATTCATAGGGCACACTCTCATCTAAAACCTAAGAACCACTCCATTTCCCCGATCACATACACACGCCGTTACTACTTTCAGATTATTGGATTATATGCATAGATCCACCTTAACTTATTACCATGGAAAAGGATTCAATCATCTTGTCATAAATGCTTACGTTTTCACTCCGGGCATTACGCAACCATTGCCTCCAGTTTTAAAACCATTCCGAAAAGTTGGTAGGAGGAACTGCACCAGACACGAAAGCCCAAGATAATAACCTTCCTCGCCCTCGGAGCACACCAAAGAAAGAGCGCAGCAGGGAATTAAAAAAAAGGCAAAAATAATAAAAAGATTAAATCATTAATTACACCCCTAAAGAGCTGCGCTTTTAGCAAACAAAATAACCGGCGAGCCGTTTCATCACCAGCCTTACACCTCATCCTGTTCATCGCTCACTTTGGAGGAGGGTGGAAGGTTTATCAAATGCTGGACTCATGCTCCAAAAAATCTAACCTTTTCCAGCCTCTTTCCTATTGATTAATGTGCAACCGCCAGACCAGGAAAGATTTCTACTGTCCTCCGATCCTCACACTCGGAGGGCTCGAGTGGTAAGAAATGAGACATTTTTAGCCTCAATCCAGTGTTTAGCTTCATCAATGCGCAATCGATGGATGGATGGATGGTCTTCACCAATTGAAAATGAAGCCTACCAATCATATATCATTTTTCATGTGGTCAATTTTCTGTCTTCTTTTTTATACATCTATGAGTCGCCTTGGGTGGGCTTTGTGCAAAAGTGTGAGATCTCATTTATTTCAAAAATAAATCACCTCAATTTAGATTTGATTTTGCATTCAATTTGGTTTGTTTGTTTTTTTATTTGTTTCATCATTTAACTCTCAATAGTTTTCAGTTTGAATGAGTTCGTCAATCGGTTTGGTTATGTGGGACCTAAAGCAACAAATCAATCCGTTTATAAGTTTGTTTTGATTTACAATGACTCAATAGTGTATTCGCGTTGCCACAAATATATCCATCTACAGTGGGTCCCTTCTCATGTAGGCCTGCCCGGGAACGAAGAAGCGGATGATCTTGCGAAAGCGACTGCCAGTGATCCTGTGGACCCGGAAGACCACATGGTCCTTACGTCAACCGAGATCTACTCCAGGGCTAAAGAATTTATATGTAGAGCCTGGGTTGTCCCTCCTGTACACCCATGGTATTTTCAAAGGCATCCTGGATCCGCCATATCATTCAAGAGTTCCAGATCGTATCAGACGGCATTCTCGTGATTTTCGACTGGTAATTTGAGGTGCATGAATTTTGAAGATGGTAAAAGAAGCTACCCAATTTGCACCAAACGTGAGATCAGTCCTTTCTCCCCAGCACATTCTGCAATGTGTGGGGTTTCCATGTGAGGAGGCTGTTGCTCCCCCCCTGCTGTTCTTAGATTTTGTGAAGATAAATGGACTCATGGATCTGGTCTAGTTTCACTAGACCAGATGGGGATTAGTCCCACCACCACCACCACAAATATTGAACTTCAGGAAACTTTCCATTTTATATTTGGTCTTTTTTATGCTATAAAACTTTGGTCATTGTCTTAAAAGGGGAAACAATACTTATTTAGGTTTGTTTCTTTGATTTATGTCAGCTCATGATTTGATTCAATGGTGCATTCAATAGTGTATTTGTTAAATGGTATATTCAACTACAAATTTTTAAGAAAATCGCACATTTATGTTCCTTTCAAACGTCTTGACTATCAGTGAATCAATGAGATTGTATCCTCAGATGGTTTCCCCTGCTTTAGAATTGGAATAACCTTAGCCTTCAGCCAGTTCGTTTGAAGATTGTTTTGCATTCCAGAACTTATTGTAAATCATTAAAAGGAAATTCCTTGCAGATTGTCCCAAATGTGTCATGAATTTTGGGAATATATTATCTGGTCCTGGCTTTTTACCATTTCAAATGCCTTTGATAGTCGTATTCATCTCATCCATTGAGAAATCTTCTATAAAAAGTTTGTCTAAGTTCAGTATCCTTGATTTAGTACTTCTTTCGTGTTTTCGGCATTTCTTTTCCTGCCTCTACTGCGCGAATACTGTTCAAGTTATTGAATATTTTAACAATCTTTCTATGATTGCTGACATTTTTATTTCCGAATTTGATGCGGAAATTTGTTTTATGTGTTATTTTGTTATTCAGTGGACTCATTATTTTGTAAGCATTTTTTCCATCAGTGAGATAAGCAAACTATACTGTGAAATGCCAGAACTTTTATGAACTCTTTGTAAAGACTACATTTCTTACGTTCTTTTTCTTGTTGTTTAACTTTTTTAATTTTTTACTTTTGTTTCCATATTAATTTGCCCTGGTTCTTAATTTAAATGTTTGTTCTTTTTTATAATTTATCATTGTTCTTGCGTAATACTTGAGCTGTTTTATATGTTTAAATTGATCCCTTTAATAAAGCTATATGTAAAAACAACAACATTTATATGAATGATATCTCAAGACAATCAATATTTTATGAAAAAAAATCTATATAATGGGTTTTTTTTATTTATTTATTGGTCTATTAGTTATTAGTTTGAATGGATTTGTCAATTGGCTTATGATTTCTTAAATTAGTTCAATAGTGAACTTCAAGCATCGAACCTTATATTGATGTCAACGTATTCCCCTGATTCAATGTATTGCAAAAAAAAAAACTTATGTTCAAACCACTTAATGTAACAATCAATTTATTTATCCATCAATTTTGATACAATTGGACAGGTCGTATATTGCTTTTAGAGCCAAGTGCTGAGATATAATATAAATCGGGGGGGGGGGCAACCTTTTTAGGAAGAGTGCCACTTTCAGATAAAAAAATAATTGAGCGTGCCACGTCCAACTTTTCGAACAAAAGAAAAGGTTAAAAAATGTTATTTATAGAGTTATTATGTAACTTTTACGCAAAAAGAGAGAGCACATTTTTAGTGCAAGTCTATTAGTAGTGGGAATTTAAAAATAATATTATAAACTAGACCAAAGCACAAACTTAAATTTTATTGTTAATCAGTTTAGTCAATTTTAAACGATATTTTAATTTTGTATGAATGTTCATTCTAGAAAACATTTGTTCACAAACTTACATTAAATTTAATTAACAACAATATCTGAATGATAAATCATATAAATTTGAAAATTTGCTTCTTAATACAAATTTCCAAAATTCAATATAAATCTTTATACTTTATTTTCAGTGTAAAATGGAGCTGTATACAATAAATTCAATTTCAATTTCGGGTGGGTAACAATTAACATTTTGAAGAGGAATTAAAAAAGGATTTGTGAAAAGATCTGCATTTTTTTTAATTATCATCTTGAAAATCATCAAACCTAGCATTGAAAGAATCCTGCAGAAATGGACATTAAATTTTTAAATCTATCACAGCTCGGTGCAATGTAAACTTTGGTAGATAGTTCTTTCATTAATGCGAAATATATTAATTTTTTTCTCCATAATCAAGACAAAAAAGCAAAGGTTTATCCACAAAAGAAGGTGTGTGTGTGTGACTAACTAAAGTAGAAAAAAAATATAATCTTTTCTATATAATCTTAAATTTAAATTGTTTTAATATTCCATAATAAAGGTAAGAAAAGATAAATAGCATAGATTATCTTCTTTCTGAAATAGCAAGTACTATCTGGGCAGTCTAGTGTTTTTTCCTGTGTGATACTTTAAAATACCCTCCCTCAAATTCAAAAATCTTGGAAGTGAAAAAAGATTTATGTAAAGCCAACTAGCACAACCAGTGATTCTTAACCTTTATTTTTTTGTTTCGGTACAATTTTAACAATTTCAAAATTTGGCGGCACTCTAACAATGAAATAAATATAAAAGGATTTTACTTTTCTGTAATAAACTTCCATCTATCCCCCAAAAAATAAGTTAAAAATACCACGAATACTCTTAGTTGATTTCTATAAAATGACCGAATGATTCGGTTTTGGATTTTTTTTTTTTTCTCAAAGTATAATTAGTAAATTTTTAAAAAATTTGGAGGGCACACAAAAGTGCCGTAGCACGATGGTTGAGAATCACTGTCCACAATAATGCAGGTGCATACTCTACATAATAGATTTCTATTGTAACTCATTTAAGTTTTGAAGGGTTTTTTTTGTCTGAAATAACCACATTTCAATAAAATTGTTATTTTTTATTAACTTTTTAAATTTTAAAAACATTTTATTAAGTCTTCGCGTGCGCCACCCCTGATCTAAGTGATAAAAGATTGAAAACGTTCACCAAGCGTTGATGAAACGTTTTCCAAATTTTCACACTATGCCAAGGGTTAGGGTTGTGTGTGTGTGTGTGTGTGTGTGTGTGTGTGTGTGTGTGTGTGTGTGTGTGTGTGTGTGTGTGTGTGTGTGTGTGTGTGTGTGTGTGTGTGTGTGTGTGTGGTGTGTGTGTGTGTGTGTGTGTGTGTGTGTGTGTGTGAGAGAGAGAGAGAGAGAGAGAGAGAGCTTCAGTATAGAACCAACGTACTTATAACACTCTACATAACTAGGATCAAAATCACGATTTCGACATAAACAAAGCTGGCTACTAGTTAGCAACTATTTGTGAAATACTAAGTGCTTAAAATGGCGTTTATGCAAAAATTATATAATAATAACTGTTAGGGTTATTTTGAAATAAAGTAAACGACACAAACATAAAATCATATACTTACAACTTCCATCTGGTAATCATTTCCAACAGTTAGAATGATTTTATTTGCTTTGCAAATATCTCCTTGAACATACATCTGAACTTTTCTTAAGAACAAATAGTGACTATTTAAAATAACATAGAAAATATAGATATGGAAGCAAAACGTATTGCAATATTTAGAATGTTATGGCTAAGGATATTACGTAACAATTTTTTTTTATAATGTATCCACTGGTATGTTTTTCAAAAGCGATCCCAGAGTAATTTTGATGGATTTTTATACTTTTTCAAAATTCTTTTCTAGAATTTAATCTCAGGAAATCTCAAAGTATTTTAAGAGTTGAAAATTTTCTCTTACAACGCAACAATTCAATTTTAATAAGCGATCGTACATCATATAACATTTGATACATAAAATGAATTGATTTTTATGCAAAATCTCATACTGCATACACACCAGTTTCATTTTTAGTTCGTATGGTACTAAGCATATTTGAAAATGTTGTCCGGGACTTCGGACCAAAATTTAAATTAATCAAGATTCCTCAGAAACTAGGACACCAAGTAAAAGTTCTTAAAATAAGAAACCCTATAGAATTTCTTATAAACTAAAAGTAATATTTTTCTCTAAATAGATTAATTTAAATGATGATGTTTTATTTAAATTGAATTTAGCGTTAAAAAATGTAAAATTAAATACAGAAATGTAAATGTTATCAAAAATAGTTAAGAATTCTAGAAAAACCTTAAAATAATAACTCTTCAAATTTACATAAATTACAAATAGGATTATTTTTTTAGGAAACTGTGAATTCCCCTCATTTAACTTAAAAAAGGTTTTTTTTTATTATTGTAGTAAAGATTTACACGTGTCTTTTTCATGTTAAAATATTTCTATGCTAGAATCAATAAAGGAAATGATAAGATTTCCTAGAAAATGTATCTTTTAAAGAATATAATGATTATATAAATAAAGAATGGAATAGCACTTCCCATTTTATAATGTTTGTTGAAGATTAATGATGATTAATGGTGATGAGGGATATACTTCTAACGCGAAGTGATTGTTTTCTTAGTTCAAATCAAAAGACATCAAATTTTCTAGTAGTACAAAGCGTATAATTATTTCAAAATATTTAAATTCTTAAGAAATCTTAGGAACAAAAGCTCGAATTTAAAAAAATCAAAACCTACATCCTAGCTTTCTATGTGAGATATAGTCCGTTTGTCTAATTTGCACACGTGGAATCATGTAAAGAGAAAGGGAGATTCTTGAATAATTTTTAAAAACATTTGTGCTTTTTAAATGATTAAATTCAAAGAAGTCTTCAAACAAGAAAGAAAGTGGATTGAAGCAAAATTACATTGAATTCCCTCAGTAATATTCATCTGGCACCGTTTCTTTCTATTTTGAAATATTTGACGACTGTATTTTTGAACTAAAAATGGAAAAATTTAAAATGAATTATTGACCTCGAAAAATCATATACAGTAGACTACAAAAGTGTTCTTACACCTGCAATTTCCTATAAAATTTTATGTTTTCGATTAATAAAAATTAATACGTATGAACTATAATTTTTTTTATGATATATTCAACTTGTTCTTAATGAAATAACATAAACAATTTTTAAAACATAATATAATTATTAATTTGAAAAAAATTAAAAATTAAAAAAATACTAAAAAATTACGCTAAAAAAATCTTCGTACACTTAAAAAAAATCTCAACATAGCTTTAAATATTGTATTCGTTTCTTAACTTTTTACTTAGTAGGATATCCTTTATCGTTCTCAACAACTTTAAACATCTTGGTATAGATTTTATCAGTTTTTAACAATTTCACCATCAATATTCCACCATTCTTCTGTTATCATTGTTTATACTTCAGATTTTGTTTTTATATGACCTGTTTTCTCTTTTTAACACGCTTTTATAAGTTTCACTTGCATGTAACGGAATCTTGGAACTCGATTTTCACCCACTTAAAAAGATCAGATTAATTCGAAATTTTGCACACTTGTCAAGGACCGATGACAATACAATAATTTCATAATTTTGTTCCATTGTCCTCATCAGGATCGTCAGGAATCACGATAATCAGATTTGGCGACATTTCTAAATACCACGTTCAGATTTGGCTACTTATTGCACATACAGTTTTCAGATTTGGCAACTACTTCGATATACCATTTTTAGATTTGGCGAATAATTTCATATATCATTTCCAGATTTGGCGACTAATTCCAGATTTAGCGACTAAAAGAAAAAGGTGTAACCCTGAAGCGAGTGTTTTGAATTTAAAGCTAATTATATGCAGCATAAAATACACTTGTGGTTTATAAAAATAAAGCAAACAAAAAAAAGTGTTCTGTATGGGAGAAAGTGGAGGGTGGGTGTATGTTATCAAGAGTTCTTACTATAATATAAACATTTTTCTGAAAATGAAAATTAAAAAAAAGGCTCGTGATGTGAAAAAAATAATATAAGTTCTAACTTCTATAAATATTTTTTATTTTTATAAAGCAATACATTTAGAAGTGATGATACGAATTAACATTATAGCAATACGTTTAAAAGTGAGAATACGATTGACACTTAATATTACCATGTTTTTATTAACTCCCTTTAATGTCTGTCCGAGTGTAATTTTGTAATTGATTTTAAACTGTGAGACTCTCCAATGAGCTAGAGCAGGGGTGGGCAGACTTTTACAGGGTGCGTGCTACTTCTAATTTTTCCTAGGAGTCACGGTCCACCCAATGTCAGTGGCACACACAAGGGCGGGGGAGGGGTCCACGGGCCCGGACCCTTTCTCATAACCCTTCATGTTTTTCCGATTAATTATAGCCCCACGTAAATAGAGTGTAAAATGTAATTAAGTATTTGATATTAGTAATTTTTTTATTTATTAATGTTAATTATTTATTATGTAATTTACTTTTTGTTGTTTTTTGTGCCCGACAATCGACAAAATAAAAAAAAGTATGTTTGACTGCGTATTAAGGTATGATACGAGAATGGTAGACCTTCAAAAAACCCTCGACCTTTAAAAATTCTTGTGTACGCTACTGCCCAATATCGTAGGTGTGGTGAGGTGGGGAAAAGGTTATTATTATAACTTAATAATAAGTACGGAATATGTACATATATATACCTACAGAACTAAAGTTTAAAAAAAAACACTTTTAAAACCGCGTTTAAAGCAAAACGCTAGGTATAAACTTAACAATAATAGCCCTAAATATAATTATATCAGTGATACATTTATTATGAAACAATTCAAATTATATTAAAAAAATAAAACATTTTTATCTTAAGTTAGTTTTTGTTGTTATAGTCAGTAGAAGGCTCAGCCTGCGTACTGTCAGCCAATCTTGAATTTTCCGTATATAATTACTGAATAGTAAAATTTTAGGCGGTCACCTCAAAATGTCTTGGCGGTCCACCGGTCGATCGCGATCGACGTAATGCCCACCCGGGAGGTAGAGTCTTGAAATTTGGACCATATCTCAGAAGTGCATGACAAGGCATGAAAATGTGAAAAAGAAGGGGGGGGACGAAAAGGAGGAATTTTATACTTTTTAGTCCGTTATAAAAACATGGAACATTAAAATTTTTTTTAATTCGAACTTTTTTTCTTCTTACCACTCATTTTATTTGTTTGACCTGTTCCTTTGAGACGGAATCAAATATAACGATACGGGACTCATCCGAGGCCCCGTAAACATAGAGAATAAATACACTTCAGGCCCTTTAATTAAAATCCATTGAAGAGTAAGACTTATTCCAGCAGCCACGTAATTCTGGCTCCAAATATCAAACTCAAGGATAAAATGAACTATCAATAAATGACAGTTTAAAAAACTAAAAAACAGCTTTTATTGTAGATCGAACTAAAAAATGAAAAATAAATTATAATTTTAAAAAACTAAAGAACACGCTTTTATACTGAATCGAACTAAAAAGTAAAAAAATAATTCTTAATATAAGAATAAAATGATGAACGAGAAAATTAATGTCATTGGGGTAAAAGAGTGGGGTGCAACATCGGAATTGAAAGAAGTTAGAAACTATAACAATTGATATATTTATAGAACACCCCACGCTTTTACCCCAATGACATTAATTTTCTCGTTCATCATTTTATTCTTATATTAAGAATCATTTTTTTACTTTTTAGTTCGATTCGGTATAAAAGCGTGTTCTTTAGTTTTTTAAAGTTGTAATTTATTAAAATTAAATTATCACCAAGTATGTTCTACTAATCTTAAATCAGGTGATTCAGGGGGTGTTTTCAGAATTTGGGGACAGTTACAGGGACACCAGCAGTTTACATTGTGAGCAGTCGCTTGATTTCATTACCGCGTTAAAAAATAAAGTCGTCTCTAATATCCAAATTTTGGGCAGATAGTTTAGAATTGCTTTTTTAAATATTTAAATAGAGCTCATGATCACAATATTATCATAAAAGCAAAATTATCTAATCCTGAAGCCGATTTATACCCCACGCCAGAACACCTCCACCTCCATGCTGAAACATGGGGGTGGAAGTGTTCTTGTTCCACAGAAATTCATTGGATTAAGTTACTCATTTTTTCATTAACAAAATATTATGCACCTGTTGGAGACAAAAAAAAATGTTGAATTTTCTGTCAATGTTCAATTTTCCGAAACTTAATCACAGGAATCTAGTTGGAACAGGGAATCAAGAAGGTGGAGGTGTTCTTGCCGGGGGGGGGGGGGGGATGTAAATCGGCTTCAGGGTTAAGTAATTTGATATTTTTTGATGGATATTGTGAATCATGAGCTCTACTTAAATATTTTAAAAAGCAATTTTAAATTATCCGCCCAAAATTTGGATATTGGAGATGATTTCCCTTTTTAACATGGTAATGACGTCATGCGCACTGCTCTCAATGTACACTGCTGGTATCGCTATAACTGTCCCCAAATTCTGAAAATACCTCCTAAATTATCTGATTTAAGATTAGTAGAACATATTTGGTGATAATTTAATTTTAAAAAGAGAAAACAGATCATATAAAAACAAAATCTGAAGTATAAAGAATGATTACAGAACAATGGTGGAATATCGATGCTGAAATTACAAAAAAAACTGATAAAATCTATACCAAAATGTTTAAAAATTGTTGAACGATAAAAGATATCCTACTAAGTAAAAAATTAAGAAACAAATTCAATATTTAAAGCTATGTTGAGATTTTTTTTTTGAAGTACACGAAGACTTTCGTGGTGTAATTTTTTTGTAGTTTTATATTTTTAATTTTTTTTTTCAAATTAATAGCTATAATATGTTTTAAAAATTAATTGCGTTATTCCAGAAATCCTTAAAAAAAATTACAGTTCCGATATATTAATTTTTATTAGTCTAAAAGATCAAATTTTGTAGGAAATCGCAAATGTACGAACACTTTTGTGGTCCACTGTAGATATTATTTTTATATAAAGTGTTATTCAATAGAATAATGGCTATGAGAGGAAAGGTAATTTTGTTCAACGTTGGTTTCTTCAGCGTGACGAAATATCCACACAAAGCATCTACTGGAGTAAGGCCGATTTCACACGAGGCAACTTTGTGCCTGTCAATTTGTTTTCTGTCACCATTCCTCTAGTGTGAAGAAGGGAGAGAATTCCTTTCACACGCAAACACAAAATTGACAGAAAAAGGAGTACCGGACTCATAGGTACAATGATTGAGTCTGAAAAAGCAATAAAAAGCTCCCTCCATTTTCAATACACAAGTTCTGAGTGTGAAGAATATAGCTTCCACAATATCTTGTTAAATGACTCAGAAACCCCACGGGTGCAGGGGGCTATAGAATATTTCCCTCTCCTTTAGTTTCTTGTGGAAGTGGAGATAGGTGGTGTCACTATCTATCGTGTAGAAGTCTAACCTGTCTCAGACTCTGGCAACTTTCATTCCTTCCCTTCGGAAAGGACACGACAACAACAACAAATGAGTTAGCTAATGGTGAGCAAAATTCAATTTTCGAGTGCTGGAGGGAGTGGCATAGCAGGGAATGCCAATTTGCCACTTGTGAAGAGACCCAGGCGATTTCTATTAAAAACTAAATCCTGACTGTTTGTTCCTTCTTTATGTGCATCCCAAGTTGACTCGTGTGAAAAGGTCATAACGGTTCACGCTGAAGACCGGTTTCATGGCTGTAAGAAGTCTGCTTTAATTGCCAATAAAGCAATAATTGTATTGGAAATGTCGATGCACTATGGCTACTTAAAGTTAACCAAAAATATTTAAGATAATACCATATTGAATAGTGTGGGCTTGAAAAAGTATTGAAAACATGCAGAATATCTTTTGATTTAGCAATAGTGTTTCTGATATCGGTTTGATAGAATAAAATGCATGTCTTGAGCACGCCTTCAGTCCAACTACTCAATTATTCGAAGCATTGAAATGCATACATAAAGGACTTAGAATTTGTGTGATATAATCGATGATTCATTTGTTTATTACATGTCTAATCTATGTACAGTGCATTCTGAATTTAAGGAGTTGCTGTTTTTTTTTTATAAGTAAAACTAAAAAAATCTAGGCCTATATCAATTAGAGGAGACGTAATATATTTTTCCATAACATACAAATGTACATGAATAGCAATTTGAAAGAGAAAACAATTTTTGTTGGTACTTTAAAAATTCCATTTGCTTAAATTGGTATGAATTCTACTTCTAATACATTAAAATAATCATTGAAATGACGAATTCCCATAGTGGTGAGTTTTGCCCGTATTAAGTAAGGTCTATGTATCTCTGATAATAAGTGTCTTTCTTTTTCGTGTAGAATTCGTTTCGTAGTGCGGTCTTTGTCAAAAATTTAGCGTAAGCTATTCAGTATCTTTAGATGAACTGAACATGAGCTAGCTCTCAAATGTCATGACCTCCACACGTATGAAACGGCTCCTCACTTTCAATCAATGGATTAATAGAAGTAAAATAAGTTGGATACTTAAACAGGACTTTTAGTTACATGTGTCCAGCAGAAAAGAATGTAACAATAAATATACCAACATATATGAGTAAAAGTTCCTCCAAGAAGTGTTTCCAAAAATAAAATTTTATCAAAAAAAAAAAGCAAATAATTTGTTATAGTATAATGTAAGAAGTGGATTGTACTGAATTATTTAAAGTGAGACTATATATACATCAAGTATTTGATAAGAATGAATAAAAAAAAATACAAATCAATTGGCCCGTACCCCTCAAATTTCTAAAACTATGAAATTATTTGTTATTTTATTTAAACACATTATTTACGAATACGAATTTGCGCTAACAAGGTTTGGCTACTTCATTTTTTAAAAAAATTATACTTATTGACTGTTCCTGTACTTAGACTAATGTTTCGCAACCATCGACTCACGGCCAAGTAGTGGGCTTTTGCATCAAACATATCAATAAATTTAAAAAACACGAAAAAAGTATGAATAATTATTAATATAATGAAATTAAATCTTGCGTAAAAATTGAAAACGACGGATAAAAAACAGTTTCACAATTGTTAAAAATACCATCACGGGCATAAAATACAATTTCAAAATGATTTTACAAAGATTTCTTGTCACCATTCCTCCTTACAAGCATAAATTTCGGAAAGATACTTGGGGAGGTGGAAAGTTGACGATATGTGTGTATATATAAGAAACTTCAAGGAAGAATTAAATTTCTTACATACGTTTTGATCAAGAGCGTTATCAATCTGTTTAAATTGATGATAAAACTAAAAATAACACTTTAACTGTATTCTATTAAAATATGATTTAAAATACTTTTTTATTTTCCTTAATACAATTAATTATTTTTGCTGTGAGGCATGTATAGAGATTAATGCATGCCTAAGAACACATATATAATTGCTTGCGAACAGTTGTGTTATCTGATTCCAGGAGTCAATCAATTAACTATTTTATTTGATTGTGCATTGTTTTGTTATATATATTCTAATTTTTTTTTTATATTTCAGTCATAAAAAGGAGATACTTACGTTTATACCGTCGACCAATTTCATCGAATCAAAAGACGTTGCCAAATGCTAAGAAATGCATCCAATAGTGGAAAGCCATTCACACGAATATTCGAACGCAATAGTAATAATAATTTTTTTTTTTTTTTTTTTTTTTTTTTTTTTTTTTTTTTTTTTTTTTTTTTTTTTTTTTTTTTTTTTTTTTTTTTTTTTTTTTTTTTTTTTTTTTTTTTTTTTTTTTTTTTTTTTTTTTTTTTTTTTTTTTTTTTTTTTTTTTTTTTTTTTTTTTTTTTTTTTTTTTTTTTTTTTTTTTTTTTTTTTTTTTTTTTTTTTTTTTTTTTTTTTTTTTTAGCATGATCATACATCTCAAAAAAAAAAATATAAAAAAGCACTCACGTATAAAGAGCACAATCACAAAACGAAAATAATCAAAAAAAAAAAAAAAAAAGGCACATGTATTTGGTAACTATGAATATTATTTGATTCTTAAAAAAAACAATAATGAAAAAAACCCTATCAAAAATCACGACATATTACGTATCACACACTCTAAAAAAAAAAAAAAAAAAAAAAAATGCTATCATATAATGATCGAACGGTGAATTTACACAATCTGTATGGCAAAATCAGTATCCGTCGAAACTGAAAAAAAAAAAAAAAAAAAAAAAAAAAAAAAAAAAAAAAAAAAAAAAAAAAAAAAAACATTTTACCTTATGAGCAGTCAGAAAAAAAAAAAAAACTTTTAGTGAAGGCAAAAAAAATACACTATATCGTAACCAGAAAATAAAAAAGCACTGTCAATTCAGCACCCCGGACACATAGGAAATCGGGGTTACCAACTTGGTGAGTTGGAAATAGTAGCGATAATACACAAGTACCGTGGGGGAAAAAAACGGTTCCCCCAAAACAGAAAAGTACTGCCGAATCTTTTGATTTAACGAAATTGGTTGACGGTATAATATGTATGCGCCCAGCAAATGTTTTAATTATAGTAAAGTATGAAGAGTATTTTTGCAATACAATTAAAGGAAGTTATTTTTGAAATAGCAGGCTTTTGATATTTTAATAACTTTACTGTATTTTATTAACACTTTGGACTTAAGTGCAAGAGTGAATTTTCCATTTCTCTCTTTTTTAATAGCTCTTTGTAAATACTTTTTATATTGTTGATAGGTTGTGAATAATATAAGGCAATAAGGTACTTACGTATTACCGCAAGCTATCGGCAACATTATATGAAACGAAGCACATGATCGCCAATTCTGAACGTACGATACATAGGAAATCGAGGTTGTCAACTTGGCGAGTTATTAATAGAGTTGGCGATTGTTGCGATAATACGTAAGAAACGAAATTAATGTTTATAAACTACAGAATATAAAAATATCCAAAACGACTAAATGTTTGTTTTTGTACATATTTAATATTTACAATTTCTCGTTATCACCAAGTACATTCTTCTCGATATTTAATCTAATAACGTCAAAAAAATTATATCATTAATATCGGTATGTAACCAAATTCAGTTGAATTTTATTAAAAGCTTTTATTTAACTTACAATGTATGTATGTATGTATGTATGTATGTATGTATGTATGTATGTATGTATGTATGTATGTATGTATGTATGTATGTAATTTGTTCGGGTGGAATCTTGCAACTCAATTTTGAAGCTGATATCTTCCTCCCATTGAGCTGAAATTTTGTATACACGTTTAGTTTGGATGACAATGCATGTTTTGACCATTTATATTCCAATATTGCAATTAATTAAAAAGATATTAATTAAAAACGTTAAACTAGTTTTGGGCGCCAACTTGGATATATCTGCATTGTTGTAATAATTTTATTGTTACAACAATGACACAAGTTGGCGTCGAAAATCGGTTTTCAGCCAAACTGGAATTTCATAACGTTGCGCTATTGACAGTATTAATTAACTTTGTCTAAAAAATAATTACATTTCTACAACGTAAAAATAATCTAATTTCTACAACGTATGCAATTTTTTTACAAATTTCTATCTATTTCCTTGGATTTAATTTCAAAACAAAAAAGTAGAGCTATTTTTGAAGTATATTGGTACATTGTATACCTTTCTCAACTCTGCCAAGTTAAACTGAGATGGAGTATTGAAGAAATTCTTTAAATAATTTATCTAACTTTAATCTATGAAACTCAGACAAAAAATAATTACAGAATCGGAAAGATAATTTTTTTAATGTATCTTGCCCATCAAAAAGGAATCCGCTAGGAAAACAATAAGAGAAAAATATTATCTAGAAATGCAATATATTTTCGATTAAAAAAAATAACTTTACAATAAAATGAAGTAATTTTTTAAAGAAATTTTCTAATTTTAAGCCTACGAGTAATTTAAATATACCTCATTTTATCACCAGTAATCTAAACACACACTACGACATGTGTCCTTAAATTTAATTACAAATAGAATCTGTTAATTTTATTTGAATTTAATTATTGATTTTTTCAAAATCAAGTTTCTAAAGATGATCTGAGCAATTAAAAAAAAATATTTTCTTACGTAGAAGATATTCAATGTCCAGCAAAAAATTATCATTATTTGATAAAACTTTCTTTTTTGATTGCAAAATGCGTTTTTAGTCTTAAGCATTTTATTGATTAATACAAATATTTAAATGCCTTTTGAAGTTTTTAATAAACAATTAAAATTTTCTTCTAATATGTTAGAGAAATACATCCCTTATCTTCAAAATATTTCAAATAAATAATATATTCTTTAAGTTTTTCAAAAATAGTCAAAATTTTAATTAAACATTTAATAACTTTGTCATTTATGAAGATAATCTCACTAAACCTTTTTTTTCGTGTGTAGAACAATGTTAGCCAAAATCTGCATGAAGATTGAAAAAATTGCTTAAAAATTACGGATTTAAAAAAATTGTGTTTTTAGTCTAATACCATTTTGCGAGAATTAATTCAGCTAAACCAGGGATGGCTAACCAGCGTTCAATGAGTTGAACAGGCTGAGAAACCTGTCCAGCGATAACTAAAAAGTAAAAAATAAATTAAATGTAAAAAAACTTTTTTAAGAACAAGCTTTTATTTATACGCGCTAAAAAGAATAAAATAAACTTTTCCTTTAAAACTTTTTTTACTATCAACTTATAACGTCATTACACAATTTATATGATATAAAAGCTTGTCGCGAGATTTACCTGTGTAGATAAACAAGTAAAATAAATAACTTGACCTGATTGATTTTGGTTTTTAAAAATTCAAACTAAGTAAATATGAGTACTTAAATATTGCGACAAGCTTTTATATCATATAAATTGTGTAATGACGTTATAAGTTGATAGTAAAAAAAGTTTTAAAGGAAAAGTTTATTTTATTCTTTTTAGCGCGTTTAAATAAAAGCTTGTTCTTAAAAAAGTTTTTTTACATTTAATTTATTTTATCCCACAGTTTTGCAAATTGTTATCCTTATAACGGTTAGAAGTTCAATACAGAAGTTAATATCCCAAAATAAATAAAATAAATAAAAATTCAATACAGAAAAACGGACGAATTTTTCCCTCCTTTGTCAAATGTGTGAACTAAACTAAGATTTCACCCTCAATTCTCCAACGTGTCTTTTTGTATGATGAAAAATATATAATTTTATGCATTTAAGAGAGAAAAATTCTTTGAAATTGAACAAATTTTTATGGAATTTTATTTTTAATTTTAAGCAATTTTTAAAAGTACAATTAACATTTTCAAAGTTTAAACTTTTATTAATTAAATATAAGAATTGGATTCACCAAAAGATTAAGAAAATATTGATGGTTACTAACAATTATACATCGCCACACATTAGCAACAAAAGTTAAAAAATATAACCAGTTAAAAGGGTTAAAAATATCATACGATTGGGTCTTCCTACTAAATTGATGATTGATCATAATATTTAGTGAGGGTTTTCTTTTTTACTTTTCCTCTTTTGTGCTTTGTCAGACTTTTTTTTATTAAATGTTTATTGAACATAATATTAATTCTATTTATTGGTTTTACAGGGATATTTTGAAATCTCTTTCAGTTATCAAATATTAAATTACATGCATTTAAGCAAAAGTATTAAAAAAATTCATCTTACTTTGTATATTACTGTTGTTGATGCAACAAATTTCTATCAAAATCACCAATAATCGCGGATACTCGATTACAAAGTGTTTACATGTGTGGTTATCTAATTAATTAATTATATTAATTTTTCTCTCTAAATTCAGAATGATTAAAATGATACTTTGATAGAGTCTTTGCATTATGAACTTTTAAATAAACCGTGGCACTAGTTTAAAATAGGTACGCTACGGACAGTGCCGGTTTAAGTTCAATTCGAACCTGGGCGTAAAAGATCTCTAGGCTCCCTTGGCACTGGTGGATTGAAATTTATAAACAGAAAATCTGGTTAAGTTCTGCTTATCCGGGCCCCTCCGACCCCTTGGCCCCTGGGCACCCAATATGTAAACCGGCACCGACTACGGATTTTCGGCCAAAAGAGGCGCAAAATTTCGCCAATGTAGAACGATAATAATTAGACTGTCTACTAAATATTTAATTGGAATTATTTCAAAATCAAGCCAAAAACGAGTAGCGTACCAACATCAAATTAGTGTCAAACTTCAATTGGTGATCAGAAGAGTTTTAAAATCGACCTCTATAAAAGGACTTTCTTAAATCTAGCAAGATTGCCATAAAGATACAAATATAAAGCCTAGTCAAAACTTGCCAATGGGGAGAAATAGTACATTTTTGTTTCAATTTTAATAAACAGAAAAAATTAAAAGGAAATCATAAATTCGAATAAATTTAGAGACTTACTGCTTCGATCTCTTCCTTTTGACGAACTATTTGTAACAACGACATAGTCTTCGTATCTTCTACATTCGCTTGAAATGGAGGCACCGTTACATCTAAATTTACAGCAGTCATCTTGCAAGTCGATTCAGAAAATCAAGAATTTTAACAGGGAATAAAATTTATGATAAACTTGAAAGCATGGATCTGAGACTTCTTAAAAAAGCACTAAAATGAAAGAAATCGACTTGCCAATGACTGAATTTGAAATTAACTTATCGTGTTTTATTTACATTCTACCTCGTGGAAAAAGGCGCATGAGTTGATAACAAACAGTCTTGGAGAAATTTATCGTTTGAATAAATATTTTAAAAAATACATATATTCATAAGATATGTACTGAAACGCTAGTAAAAATAAAGTATTAAGTAAATAATTAACTTGAAATATAATAATAATAACTAACGTAACATGATTGCATGTTATTATTTATATTTTTTCAGCACTAAATTTCTTTTAATTATCGTTTGAAAAAAAAACATGTTTAAATATAATTTATTAAAAAAATCATCTTGTTCGCAAAATTATTATCGTTTGTTGGTTGGATTGTCGAATCAGCCACTTATCCCGCCAAGTGTTTTCTCACGAAATCGATAAATGCGCCAAATCTGGTAACCAACCTGATTTTTGTATTAGTGAGGTAGAAGTCGGATCGGCACAATTTCGAGCCAAATTGACGATTTTTCAAAATTTGGCGGACCAGTGACCGATTCGACAATTTCACCCGTTTGTTAATGCACGTTATAAAAATTCGGTGAAAATGGATTTTGTTGCCACTCATTTTAAATTTAACATTTCCTGTTTGTTTTTTCTAAATATTTAACTTGCTTAAGCTTGAAGTCTGGCAACCCAGCTAAATTGTTGTTGGAATTCCAGATTGGCGGAAAATCAATTTATTTTAAGCAGCGTTATAAAGTTAGGAAAGGGGAAATTTTATTCAACTTGAAGATGCACGAATCAATTTATTCCTGTAATTTATTCTAATTTAATTCTGCTCCCAATAGCCTTATTGGTAAAGTCCTATTTTGGTAAAGGAGGAAAAAAATTTACCAAATTACTCCAGTGGCTCATTTTTCTGTAATGGACCTCTGTCTAATATGACTATAATAATTCGACAAGCCGGAGATAAATAAAGGCGTGGCCTAAACTAGGAACTAACCTCATTATTAACCTCTGTAGTCTTGTGATATAATAATAAACTGAAACTATGAAAACGAAAACAAAAACTCCGAGCCTTAACAAATTGTATAAAGACAATTTTTTTAAAAACATTTCTACAGAATTTTGATTTTTTTAGACCAGAGGTTCCCAACTTTTCGGGACCATCATCTCTTCATATAAAAGGGGGAAATACAACTCTCCCTTTGTCATAATAGTTAATAATTTATACTTAACTTTAAAATATTGGGTACTTACGTATTACTGCAACCTATTGGTGTGAAATTTTAAGTAACAAAGCACATGGGGAGGCTAATTCAGGGCGTACGACACATAGGAAATTGGGGTTGTCAATCTGGCGAGTTATTAATAGAGTTGGCGATAGTTGCGATAGTTCATAATTACCACACAAATATTGTTACATATCTATACCTACTTTATCTGTATGTGAAAGTATAAATAATTGCAAAGGTATAAATTAATTAATATGACCATTAAAAGTAGTAAAAAAAATGTTTGTCAAAAATTAAAAACTAAAAATTAATGAGATATTTGAGGTTGAGGGAATTTTTTAACAATTTGCTAATATTAGGTTCGAATTTCTTTGCTATAAATCGTAAATCATCAAGTTCAATCACACATGTGCGGCTTTGTTCATTTTCTTAGGCAGTAAATTATCAACTCAGGAAAACCATCAGTCGAAACCATACTCAGGCAAAGACGATAAAAGAAATGAAACAAAAAAATTTCGTACTGTGTACCATAGACAAATTTCGCCATATAAAATGGTGACGTCTTTTTATTTGAAGATATTAGTCGCTGGTATTTATAAAATACTCAAGTACCAAATTTTCTTTTCTATGATAGAGACTTGATATTGATTTTTGAATCCATTGCTTTTGTTAACCCTTTCTTAATTGCACTTTCATTGAATTTGTCATTACTTGAATGAGTTTTACAAGTTTCTAATCTAAATTTGGTGGTTCTGCTGTATCCGAATTTGAGAATAAATCTAAAACCCAATTCGATGTATTCATGTTTCTAATAATTCCTAATCTTACCATAAAATCAGCAGAAAGAGTGTCCAAATGTTGGCAGTAAGCAAGTCTTCCAGCTTTGCAGAAAATACTGATAATGCGGGAAAGTGGCTGTATTCACTTCCATCTAGATTTCGTTTGTACAGAAGTTTTACCACAAAAACTGCTATAGTGATTTTGTGTAACAATAAGATATTTTTAAAAACTTCATAATTCAGCATCTCTTTTCTAGTCCGGCGATATTTCATGTTTACACCGAAAATAATTTATGCTTTATAGTTCTTTTATCCATAAAAATGAGATTCTCAGCCCACTGGTTAGCATTATTACTAAAATACCTAATTTGGGCGTATTTTTACTGGAATTGCAATCCTCTCTATATATAACACTTAACATAATGAACACAAAATAAATACAAGTTAATGTATGCATAGATATAATTGCAATATAAATGTCAGCATTGTCTTGTTTAAGCACACACAGAGGGATATATAGATATATATAAATATACGAGGGTTGTAAATTAAATTATGGAAACTTAACCTAGAAATTCTCATAGCAGCGGGCATGTGCAAATAGGATATGGGAATGATGAGGTGACGCTTTTGTCGAGTGTAGAGTGCAAAAAACAGTCGATCTGGTTTGAAGGGTAGTTGTTGTGTAGCGTTAAAGTGAAGAGTTTCGTTTCCATCGCTCTAAAGTATATTTGTAAAAGGTGATTAGCGGTTGAGGCTTAAAATCGAGGTTGCCGGTGGCAAAAATGCAGCAGAATGTTATCAAGGATTACTGGATTACCTGTAGCAAAATTGCACTACCCGAATTAAGGCATCAATCAAATGAATGGTGTCACCGAGGTTTGCTGCAACCACAAAAAATTCAATAGGTACCCAGTCGATGTAGGTTATGCTGATTGTGGCATATGATTGGGAGGGTATGATTCTTACGCATGCTGTGCTTACAGGACAAACTGTCCAACGCAGGCTAATATTGCCGATTCCTACAACACCATCTGCATCCAACTATGCGACGCAAACGTCCACGTTTATTGTAAAACAATCTCCCTAACATTGACTCTCCTATAACTTCTTTGGTACATGACAACGTTCGTTGCCATGTAGCAGCAAACAATATCACTCTCCTATTGCGAAGGTGGCAGTGGAAAATCTTGAAACTTCTCTACTCACCTGGCATAAATCATTGTGACTTCGATCTATTTCCGAAGTTGAAGGAACCTCTCCGAGGCCGCCGATTTCCTGACGGTTCTTCTTTGCGCCGCGCAGTAGGGCGCTCCGTTGCTGACATCAACAATCAACACCTTGCCAATCATTTCTAGATATTTGACAGAAGGTTATAAGCTTTACTGGTAATGATATAGAAGGAATGTAAATGTACAATTGTACTTGAAAGTTCATTAAAAAATTATTTGTACCTGTGTTGCCTTTACTTAATTTACACAGTCCTCATATATATATACTTGAATCATAGCTTTATGACCTCCAGCTATTTAATATGAAGTAAGACTACCTTTCGCCTTTAAAAACTTCTGAACAATATGCTGATAGGTAATCTAAGGTATCTGGTATTCAACAGCCGATTCCTGTAATTTCCGCACATTACAAGGTGGGAGCATAAATTTGGTATTCCAAGTTGTTGTTGTTGTTGTCCTGTGTTTCATACTGGGATACGAAAGACGAGATATAGGTGAACATAAACATGCATTACAACACAGAAGAATGTAGACTTTTATTACAAACGATTATCCCAGTATAGAACAGAAGGGGCGAGCTGCGCTCCATTTCAGGCGAAAGTTCGACTTCTTTTCCCGAAGATACATTCATGCCTTATTCAGGATTCGAACCCGAGCCCACTCGATTACAAGCCGAGTGCCATAACCATACTAAGTGCGGAGGCGGTATTCCAAGTGAAACCATGAATATTTGACCAAGACAGATTTGAAATTAACCCGAATTTTCTTCGAGCCACATTCTGATGATTGGGCCCTCCCGACATGGTCCGTTATCCTGTTGGAAAATACCATTACCTGTTGTGTTGCTATGAAAAGGGATGTATCTGATTTGCATTGATATTCACAAAGCAAACAGTCAGAGATTATTCTCTATGGAGATGCGTCATAATGTACTTCATTAAAACATCGTTCTGACTATAATACCGTCATATATCCGGCCAAATGTGCATCAGTGCTTCCGTTAGAAATCAGTATATTCACTCTTTCCATTAATATAATTGGTTCAATTTTCTGTTGTGCAATGCTAATGGCACCATTGCATTTGCTGAGTGCGATGATGTGCCATCAGAACAGGGTCGCAAGATGGGCTTCACCTGCGCAGGCACTTTATATACTCAAGTATTAGCTGCGCGAACATCATGGTTTCATTTCACTAAAGTTAATTGCTCTGATGGGTGATTATAACGTTAAGGCTGGTATACACACACACATAACCATTGCATTATTTACCACTCCTTACTTAAGACTTCAGCTACATTTATGTTTCCCTGGAGAACACAAATTTTAATTTTGATATTCCTGCAAAGGCTAGTTTGCGTTGAGCTGTTCGCAGGGAAATGGCCTATACGACCTCTTCCTCGTCGTAAGGTTAAAAAAAAAATTGCAATTCTTCTTGCCACACTTGTGTAGATTGTAACTTCATTTAATTTTTTTTAAAAAATTTTCAAATGTTAAGCACCGTTTTTTTATTTCATCTAATTGAATTGTTCAGTCTTCTACATAATATATTCATCAGGTTGTTTGCATCTATGAGATTTGATTAATTGACTTACCATATAAGTTCTATATCAACTAAATATATGCAGAAGGGAAATAAACTAAACTTTTCTGCTTCTCAAAATTATTAAATGAATTTTTTTTTTTTCAGAATTTGTACGTCAAACACTTTAACAACCTTTATTAGGAAAATTGTCACTTCATAATTTAAACTGAACTATTATGAATATTAAATTTTTATTTTCTCATTTCTAACTCTTGTAGTTCTAAGAGGTATATGCAAATGTTCTACCTGTTTGAGGAAGCCTTACTGATGCAATACAATATCATGATGACAGAACCATTTGCCAATAAAACATATACTTAATTAGTATGTGAATGCATAGTTTTTGATATGGTATTTGTAAATACATGCAAGAAGGTGCAACAAATGATAAAGTGCAACAAGTTTGAAGGCAAAAAATGAGTGAAATGCAAGTTTAAGATATTATTTTTGGTAATGAAATTCATACATAATTTAAAATGCTTTTGCTAATAATATTTTGATCCTATTGTAATCATTTTAACTGTGCTTAATTCCATTTTATTTTTGCCACAACTATTGGTAAACATATTTTTCATTAAAGACTATATCTGATATTCATTTAATACAGAATTTACAATTGCATGTTAGAAGTATGATTGATATGCATTATTGTAGTGTAATTTCAATTACTAATAATTGCTTGTGGTTTAATTTATGATCATCATTACATTATTAATTATTATTAAAGATGATATTTCTGGTTGTTTTATAATGTGTGCACAAAAAGGTTATTATATTTATTAAGAAAAATAGCTAGACTTCCCAGTTAAAAAATTTCAATTTCTGGTGTTAATAATTTAAACAAAAAATATTTCAACTCCTACACAATGCTGCAAATTAAAATTCTAATACAATTAAAAAAATAACTTAGATTCCTTTAATTTATTATCATTGGTCAAAAATTTTGTTTCACTTAACAAAATTTTGTTCAGAGGCCAAGGCATTAATAACATGATTTTATTTTTACATACATGTTTGATGGAAGGAATAATTAAATACAGAAAACACTCCATATTCCATAATTTTTATTTTTCATAATGGGTACAATACAAAACTGGCAAAACTGTGCATGGCATTCATATAGACATCAAAAAGACAAATAAAATCCATCGAAAATGGCCTCAGCTATAAAAGGCACAAATGACATTTCCAACACCTTCTAACTACATTTAATATTAGATGAATAAAAAAAGAAAAAATAATGCATGAATCAGAAATTTTAAAAAATTCTGATGAAATTATGTTCTATTTAAAAAATATATGTGAGTATGTAAATTTTAAGATGAATTGTACTTAAAAAAATATACAAAATATAATAATAAATGGCAAAACAAAGTTATAAGAGTTTTTTAACAAAATACCATAATTTAAATGAAAACAGACAACAGAAATAATTTTAAAACTCATTCCATTACATTCTAAAATAGATCAAAAAATTTATGAATACATATAAAGAATTCATTATGCTCAAAATCTTTATTATTATGCCTCTATTGTAACTTAGAGTTTTGTACTACAATTCTTATGATAAATATTTATATATTAAATAATCTTTTAAAATAAGATTGTTTATTAAGTTTTGATAAGTAAATAAATTTTAAGCAGCCAAAAAAGCATTTTTCAACACACACACACAATGATATATTTTTAAAAAATAGGCATTTCCCTAAAAATATTTCAAATTTTAAAATATTGTACTCTTTAAATATATAAATAATAATCCTTTACTACATTTATTTCTTTTTATCTATTAGTTTTAATATTATCTATTAAATTTTGTCTAAGAAAAATGGCATTTACTTTTAATTTCATTATAAAAATACATTTAACTTTATATCATTAAAAGAGAATTTTTTAAATAAATTTTTCATGAAATTATTTTTTACCTCAAAATAAAGACATTTAGGAAAATTTTAAAAAAGCAAGAATAATTTTATGTGCATATTCAAACATTGAACTTTTGAAACAACGGAGAGGAAAATCATCTCCAACACAAAATTAAAAATTGTTCAATATAACAAGATAAATTTAGATTTATGAAATACAATACTAAGTAGATAAAATACAAAAACATTAAAAAAATATTTGATCCCCAAATAAAATATACTTATATATATCTAAAAAAATACTTGTTAAGAGTTTTAAATTAATATGAGAGAAAAGTGAACTATTTATTTTGAGCATAAGCATAAAAAAGATTAGCAATATGTATGAATAAATTTCTTAGCTTAAAGCATTTTGAGCAAAGAAATTCAATGAAGAATTAAGAATTGAACCAAGAAGATTGACTTAACTTTTAATTTAAAGTACAAATTGAGAAAACATTTTTTAAGAAAATTAGATGTTCTAATTCTTTTATTTTATTTGGTTCCTTAGAAATCCTTTACAGTTTTATATTTATATAAAACCCTTATTTTGAATGAATTTAATATAAATATTCTATAAGTCAATAAAAAAAATTTAAAATTCAAACATTTTGAAAAGCAATGCAAAAATAAAAATTATAATATCATTAACACAATAACTAATATTTTTAAATTGCGACATTACTCAAGAAAAACAAAAGAACAGAGAGCTAGAAATTTTTTTAAATGAAATAAAAAATACATGGATTTAAAAATACATTCCAAAAAAAGAGAAAAAAAGCTAACGATTTAATTAAGCTTGCTGCTCAATTTTCTAGAAACCAAAAATATGCTAAATAAACACATACAGCATTGTAAATACTTATTTAAGATTTGCTATTTTACTTTTAAAAATGATATATAAATATTATAAATATCTATTTGTAAAAACCATAAATATATTAGAGCATCACAGTTCAAAAAATCTTAGCAAATAGATATATCTATATCAGCAGTATAAATGTATATAAGTAGTACATGAATCAGACTTTGTGACTAGTTTATATCAGAATTAGTATAAGTCTCCTGTATATATATTATTTAAAAATATAAGAAATAAAAGCTCATTACATAATCTTGATTTGAACACATTTGAAAAACAAAACATTTTCTTTTGATATTTATGACCTTTAAATTAGAAGTTGCCATTAGCACAAAATACAACACACGAATGTTTGTGTGGCATTATTTTAAATCTGAAAATGTTTACACAAATTAATACCCTTTAATAACATTCATAAAATCTATGATTATTTAAGGAGAAATGGCAAGATTTATACATCAGAAATGGAAAAAACTGTTTCTCCTGATATGATTTTTTTAACATAAATGTTCCGAGATTAATGTCAAAAAACTAATTTTCCAAATAATTATTTAACAGAAAAACCTAGTACAATGTGATGAAAATTAAAATTTATTTTTAAAGTAATTTCACAGGAATTAAAAGCAATTTACAAATTAAACTTTAAAAATAAAGAAAAAATATTGTTGAAAAATATCACGTTTTTTTAAATTTATACATTGCAAAGCAAACTGTACAGAATGCCTTTTGAAATTTATATCTGAACTAACAGTATCATATATAAATAATAATGATCACGTAAAAATTTTATTTTTGTTCCCATTTCTTAAAGGATCTGCTTATTGTGGACATCCATCTTAAACAAAAAGGTAATACACATTGATTACATCAGCATTAATAATTTTATATTAGAATATTATGCTACAATATATGGGCTCTTTTAACATTAATAACATTGTGCATAATCAGTTATAAGCAAAAGACAATCCCTTAATATGAACAGAATTTTTTGTACAAATATAATGTAAAGATTTTTTTTTAAATTTCTCAATAAAATTTTGGTTGTTAAAAATTTAGGTAGTGTTTTAAACATCCCAAATAACTGTTATTATTTTTATTACAATACAACAGTTTCTTTTTATCCCTCAAAAATGTTTTTTAAGGGACGAAAAAAAATTTGTATTGTAAAATAATTTACTTCAATAAATTAATGAAAATTCTAATCGTTTTAGTCTAAGCATACCCTATCAATGCACATTAAGATGAGTAATAATAAAGCAAATGGTTTAAATACTAACAAAACTTTAAATTAAGATAAAGAAATATTAGCATACCCAATTAATTGAAGATAAAAAAAATTATAAACTTTACAGTTAAAAAAACCATTACATTTAAAAAATTAACTATAATTTGCATATTAAATAAAGTCGCAAACCATGCCCTTTAAACACAAAGGTATCTCAAATAAATAGATATTAACTCAAAAAATTTAACTTATATATATATAATACAGATGAAAAATATACCTACCAGAATTCCTATTTAATTTTTCATATTATGGAATTTTTGTAATTTTAATATTTATTTTATGATATTTTTTAAAGGAACTTCAACACTTAAACTTTCAAAAATATAGTGATTTTTTTCCACTTTTTAAATTTGTACTTGCAATGTTTCTTTAAAAATATTTCAATAATTTTTTCAACTATAGATGAGGCAGTATTTCAGTTTTAAAAAATGGGTGTCATTTATCTAAAAATTCACAACTTCTTAGAAATAACTATTGTACAACCAAATCTATGTAATGCCTTCAATATATATATTTTTTATATAAATATTTTACAATATATGAAAATTTTCTCCCACCTTTAGGAGGAATAACAACTTTTCAAGCAATTAAATTTGATTAGACTATCAACTAGACAAATTAATATTCAAGTACACAGCTTCAATTTTGTTTGCATATTACATTTTTAAATTTCAGATCTTAAACTTTGATAAATAATTGTAGACCTGTAATTACATAATGCATAAACTTTTAATAATAAAAAATGCATCAGAAACATTAAGAAAAATTTAACAACAATGTCCATATAAGAAAACTATTACATTTGCAATCAAGTTTATATAAACATTTTCACACATAACAAGAAATTAAAATTTTCTACAAAAACATTTTCAAACATCACATAAAATTACATAAATAAATTAGAAATCTTTAAAACATACATGTAAGTAGACATTATACAAATATCAAATAAAAAACATTCCATAATATATAAATAAGTTTTAATATACACCAACATTTCCCAAATAACCATTTCAAATTTCAATGACATAACAAACAATCACCGGGCAAGAAAATTTCAAAAATTTTCAGATGTACAATAACAGAAAAAAAAATCACTTTAGTTTTAATTAAAATTCTGTGAAACATTATACATTAACAAAAATAATACTCTTCGAAATTATAGATTTATAATACTGAATACAGCATAAATAACCTCATTAGAAAACATTTAAACCTTTGACAGCAATATAATTAGACAGTAATTAAAATTTTCCACTAAAAATAAAATATTAGTGTTTTAATAGCATCAAAAATAATATATGATATTTTATAACAATTATAATTCACTGCTGAACTGACATTTATTAAAAGGATTTCCTTATTTGTGAGAACTTTTTAGTTCTTAAATGTTAGTGTGTATAAAATTTCCTGTAAGTATATTGTACACATTACACTATAATAGTTCGTGAATGTAAACTATTTTTCACAATAGATAAAATGTGACCAACATAATACTGTAAATACCACAAATTATAATACGATTGAGCAGAGAAGGAAATATTTGAACAAAATTACCCACACAATGATGTTTCTTTCACAATATTCACACATTATCTCAATTCAGCTGTAAAAATGAATAAATATATAATACAACTCTGAGACAAACTTGAGTACTTTTTAGTCTACATCAATGGGCTGTAATCAGGTGGAGGATAGTACGAGGTATAAAATATATTCCACAAAATGGCAAACATCATTAAGACAGCATAAATAGCAAAAAGGGTCCAGCCCAGAATTTGCTCCCACTTTTTAACTTTAAGGTTTCGCAAACATACCATACCAATCATGAGACCAGCAAGAGCTCCAGCAAAATGAGCGGCATAACTGGTTCTACTCTTTTCATCTTCAACATATCTAGAGTAAAGAGCTACACCCACATCCGAACCACCAAAGATTATGAGGCCGAGAAGACGCACCCATCCAAACGTCATTTCTTTGAAATTCTATAAAATAAAATTTTAGTAAATAAAAAAAATTATTAATTTTTTAAAATATTACTAATATTAAAATAATCCCTCATTTGAAATGAAGTAGCGACATGGAGTCATTTTAACTTTAAAAAGTTGTAGGATAGGTAATTAAAAAATAAAAACAGTAACAGCTGATCGATTGACTGTTTATTAACCTTGTGCACTACAGAAAGGTAATTGATCATGTAATTTTGAGCCAAAGTCAGGTGATGAAGATGACAACTAAGCTGGCATCCCAGTTTCTAAATATCCATGTCGTGTTAACACAAGGAATTTGAGCCTCGACAAATTTAACATGCAACATCCCCTCTACAAGGAAAGTTTTCAATGTCTTCAGGATTTGAATCTATTACTTGACAAAAATAATGCAGTCCATAAGTTTGCAACCATGCCTATGCATCTACCATGACCTCAGTAATTGCTGAAGGAAAAAAAAATAATTTTGCATTTGGCTATTATAAAAATTGCATTGCCACATATAGAACTAAAGTCTTTATATTTTATCTTTTTATTCTGTAAAAATACTAATCATGTAATTTTCATATTTTTAGACAAATGCCTGAAATTTTGCACCAATTTATGGAGCCATTGGGTATTAACAGGTCCAGTATTCATGATAAACAATATTGATAAAGTTTTTATGATGTATTAAAAAATAAATATAAACATACATAAAGAATATTTTAACATTTATAATTTGTACAGTATTTATACATAATATTCCAATCCTTCTTTCCTCACATGTATACAAAATGCATTACAGAAACTAATACAATTCTAAATTAAATATCTAAGCAGATTTAATACTTTTTCCCACTATAATGATTCACACTGTATGTGAAGAAATGTGTACAGAGCATGGCAACATGGTAAAAGAAATGATTTTCTTAATAGAAAATCCAAAAAGCATGTGTTTTACACATATGAAATTTCATAATAAAAATTCAAATAAAAATACTTAATATTTAAAATTAGTTATTTATAGTGATAAAACGCCTACAATACTATCCTTAAAATTCCAGCAACAATAGAAGATACTTAGAATCTAGAAATAGTTTTGATTAATTTTTCCTTATAAACAATTTTTTTTAAAAAACAATTAAAAGTTCTTCATATGTTTCATAAAATGATCAATGCTTTTAAATGTTCTTAAAATAAAAAGTATAAAAAACTTCTTTTTTTTTTGTGATAAAAAGCATAATTTAAAAATACTATGACCATGACATGTTAAAAACACAGTTGTGTGCAGTGTGAAAATAATTACACTTTTTAATATCATACACAATACAATACATTTAATACCACAAAAACTATTTAAAAAATACACATTTTTCATAGAAACATGAAAAGAAATATAAACTTAACATAAAGAACAAAAAAAGTGTTGACAAATAAAATATCAATAATAGAAACTATCAATTCCTTTTAACAGTACTTTTACTTAAAAAAAATGTTCGAATAGAAAAGTAAAATGTTTATACACATTATTGCATGATGTAATTCTTTCAATGAAATGCAATAGATCTTTTAAAAAGTAATCTATTAACAGTTTGAATTTATTTTGGGTAAGTACATAAAAACACCATGATAATGATTTACTGTCAAAGATCGTCTAAGTTGACAGATTTTATGAGTTCTGGCAACCTATTTGACATAACTTGATGGGCAATTACTAAACATTTTCTAATGTAAACCAAAATTTAGTAAAATTCCTGAAGGTCATTTGATGGATATGGTTTAATATATAAACACACAATTTTAACTTTTGATTACTTTGACTACTGGCTCATAAAATTCATCTAATTTAAAAAATAAATACTGCTTCATGTTCTAATAATTAATCATACATTTAAAGTGATGCAATTCATGAATAAGGTCAGAATTTTCAAATAATAATTTTTGATTAAATGAGGGATATTGCAAAATATCAAGAAAGTGTTTAAGATTTTACCCAAAATGCAACAATTCTACAAAATAAGCCTGAAATATAGCAATTAGGTTCATAAAATGACTACTTTGCTTACCAGGATAACATTTGCTAAATGAGCAGATATCAAAGCATAAACTCCTCCAGATGCACCAGCTAAGAAAGTCCTGGGATCAGATAGAGAGCTTCCTAAAGAGCCTAAAAGTTGAATTTTAAGAATATAAATTATCATAACTGATCAATATAACTTTTCAACAATATTATAATTCACAACTAGGTATGGTTTTTATTTTTTTTAAATTCAAGATATTGACTTCAAATCAATAAATACTCGGTAAAATGTGTTACTCACAAAAATATCTATTTTAATCTTTGTGAGTTCGAAAAAGACACATGCAACATATCGATTCAATAATAATTTTCATTAATTTATCTTAATCCTTTTTTTGGAAAAACAAATTGGTAATGAGTTATTTAAAAAGAATTGATATAAATAATTTACAAATATTAATAAAATATAAAGATAATTTTCTTAAAAAGGTGCATTAAATTCGAATATTTGTATACAATAATTATTGTTAAAAAAGTTATACTTTGAATAATATAGATATTTTATGTATAAATTATTTCAGAAAATTATGAAATAAATAGTTCAAGCAAAACTCCAGTATTTGTTAATTTCAGCATATATAATTCAAAAATCTACACAAAATAGTTATAAACCCAAGATAACTAGTCAAAATGGTAAAAATATTTAATATATATATATATGGGTAATGATTAATGAATATATTTAGTGTAATTCAATAGATTCAATAAATAAAAATTCCAAATTTCCTACATCCATTCAACGTATGTATGTATATACTCTTCTATTTTTATTTTCTTAATAGAGATTTCTTTTAATTTCATGATAGTCCTGAACCCTCCAAAGCATTCGAGGGATATTTAATCCTATTCATTTACCTGCTTAACAAGAAATACAGTTTTAACCACAACTTTGCATCCTCAAAGAGCACAAATTAAAACATTTCAAGTCAGATGATGCAATATTATATCAACCACAAACAGTGTTTCAAAACTGAGAAATCATACGATTAAGAAGTGTTCTTGAAGCTTCTGGTACAAGCAGTACATAATACGAGATCTCTGGAATGAGATAGGATACTTTTGTCCATGTGTGTTTTTGTTATCACTTTTGTGTAATATATCAGGAAAAACACTAAATAAATTCATAATTGTAATCAAGATGACTCTAAATCAATATATCCAAGGTGAGTCAACAAATTTAATACTTTTAAGAAAAAATTTTATATTACATACATACATATATATATATTACATAAAATTCTTTTATCAGAAATGATCAATTTATTCCACAAACAAAAATAATGTAATATAATTAAATATAAAGAAACATTTTACTTGTGTTAGAAGTAAAAAAAAATACACAATATCCTAAATTTAGTTGAATTTTTACTTAAAAAGTCATTTTAACCAATATTTATGAAAAATAATTCTTCCCATACCTGCTACCACACCACCTATGTAAACAAGCATTACTCGCCACCACTTATGGACCATTTCCAAAGGAACTCCTAAAAGTAGCTGAATGAAGAGATTGAAGAAAATGTGCACCCCACTGAAATAGAAGTCAAATAATGAGCAATTTCAATAAATGCTTTTATACAACTATACATATCATAATTTAAAATTCAAATACAAATAAACTTATTTTTATTACATATATAATGGTTATTTTTTTTTTTCTTAAAAAGTTCAAGGTATTTAGTAAAAATTATTACATATGATGACTTTATTGACTGATTAATGGTTTCTATATTTCCTCATTTAGTGAATGCAAGAAAAAAAGAAAGGTATTAATAATAAAGACATCCATTTGAAAACTGTTATTGAAGCTTATTACACACATCACTATTTTACACTTTTAAAATCACTATCATTAGTAATTATTATGTTATATTAAAGGCTATATAAGATTGTGTAAGATTAAAGATTGTGAGATATTAAGTGCTATTAGTGGCTTTTTTTCTGTAATTTTAAATTATGGCCAAGTAATGAGAAATAACATTGGAACCGATATTATACATTTCTAACCATTGTCATGTGAGGATTTTTTACTTGGATCCATTTAATATTCAGCAGCACCAATTACTAGTGAAATCAGGATTTGTAACCACAATTTGACTTAAGCACTAATAACTATAAAGCTTATAATTTTCACCAGTATATAGCACATCTTACTATTTGTAATTATTTCTTACAATTCTTTCTCCTCATTAATTAAAGTAAAAAGATAGCATTTATAAAAATGATTTTATTCATACTTTTTCTAAATAATTATCATAATAAGCAATCAAAATAATTTTTTAGAAAAAATACATAAAATGGTATATTAAGTGTAACAAAATTACAACAAATTTCAAAGTATTAAAAGCTTTTAATATTAACTTTCCAATACAACCTTTAAAATGTCTTAAGATTACTCATTACATAAAATAATATTTTGAATAATAACTACTTTACCAATACACTCAATTTATCTAACACAAACATGATGAATTGCTTATGTGCTAGTAAATATATAAAAGTAGATATAGAAACGGGGTGGGGGACAGAAAATTCTGAGAATATAATAAAATTATTAAACAGTATTCTTTGGGGGGGGGGATAAAAGAATAATGCACAAAAAATATTTAACGCACATCCCAGGAAAACAATCCCATAAAATAGTCTCACAGAAGTTGAAACGTCACACAGAAATTACCACAAACATATAAAATGGAATTTTATTATGAATTAATTTAACAGACTACTTGTATTTAAGTCAGATTAAATATTAAAAGCACCCAAATTAATAACTTGCACACTTAATTTTCTCACCATATTCCTCACCCTAAAAAGATTTCTATCTATAACTTATAACTGAATCAAAATAAAATTTGGTATGTTAGACCATTCTCTATTCAATTATGTAACAAACAGCATCAGTTATATAAAAACTATTTAGTATAAAAAAATTAACTATTCTATTAATATAATTTAATTATACTTAAGATTGATTATTAACTTTGAGCTTTGAAACAACATGAGAGCTATTAATGATGGACCTCAATTCACTTCAAGATAGTGATATTAGTTTCATCTAGCAATAATGGCAATTACAAAAGTTAATAAGACAACAGTACATAAAAATGTAGAACATTTCAATTTCGTATACTCTCTAAGTGAAAATGAATACCATTCTTTTTATTCCAATAGACGGAAACTTCCACATTTGCTAAATATTCCTTAATAATTGCCTTAATTTACAGAATACTTACAAATAACATACTATTACTAAAAACTTAGTTTACACATTGCAGAAGTAGTGGGATAAAAAAATTAGTAGTACATAGAAACTAAGAATTATCTTCAAAAAGATTTACACTGAAAAAATTCTGAATTATGCTCTATTTTATATGAAGTATGTAGAATCAACTTTTGCCCTCAAAACTGCCAACACCTAGCAAGGATTGACTCAGCAAGGTGCTGATTAGTAGTCTGAGTTTTCTGGTGCAGCTACTACCAGGCATTCTGCAATTCCAGTGCATTGCAAGATGGCAGCATGAATTCAATTTTCAAATGGAACCACATCAATATTCATGTTTGTGCCCCATGTAACTAATACATGTCTTCAAATTCATCAAAATGTTCCCTGAACCACTCCCTGATCATTAAAGGATACAACTGATCTGCAATGATGTTCACATAGCGCAGACATCAAAGACTATTTTATGAGGATGGTATACCTAATGTGCCTCTTGAAAACATTTTCCACATCACAATACCACCACCATTGTCTTGTATCCAGACATCTGGGAGCTAGGGCTTTCGTAAGAAATTGGCATATTCACACTAATTTCATCAATGTGATTTAACGGATCAGGTGACTTTCTTCCATTCTTCTATGGTCCAATACCAATACTTCATAGCCCATTTCAGGAGCTGTTGGTTGATGTTAGCACAAGAATACCATCCAAACACTGGCTGTATAAACTTATATGCAGAAATGTATACTGTACTGTGTTGAGACAAACTGTTTGGGTCCCACCACACACACACAATGCAGCTACTAATAATATAGGCAGTTGAAGCTCTTCAGTCATGTCAAACAATGTATACCAATTTATATTCACCTTTGGATTCAATGTAAGTGGCCAACAAATCACAGACTAGTAACTCATCATTTCATATATACAAACACCACTTTCGATAAATATTCACAATGGTTGAACATGAGAAGCTCACCTGACATACCCATTTCTGAAATTGATTTTCTTAGGCACTGGGTCATAACCATTTGACCATTATTAATATTTGACAAGTAGAGTAGGTTTTAATGGCACAAGAGCCAATTTTGGTTAAGGAGCCCTATTATCAAAATCTGGCAAATCAAGTTTTTTTTCATTGTATTGCCAGATACTCTACATGATCAAAGACCGTGAATGGACACTTTATACACTCCAGCACCAGTCATTCTTCTGTCATGGTTTTGTTTCAGGGAGAGTTCAGAGGTCAATGTGGAAGGCAGTCATAATGTAATGGCTCTTTGATGTATATTTAAGTTTAAACAAAATATGTATAACCTAAAACAGTTTACAGGGTGCAGCAAAAAAACTCGGACAAATTTCCTGCCTCCTAGAATAGTGAGCAAATTTATTTTTAATTGGTATTTTCATGTTTCTTCATCTAACACTTTCATTTTAAAATATTTTAAAAATATATTTCATAGTTTGTACTTTGATTTATGTGTTTTTGATAATGTTGAGCAAAAGGGCTGCAATTTTAAAGTTGTTGCAGCAAAAGAAACGACAGTGTGAAATCATTCGTTTGCTTAATGTACCTCGGCAAACAGTGTCTTATGCAAACTGCTGTTTCAAATATCTTGGCAAGGATGGTCGACATCCAGGAAGTGGGCGAAAACGCACTGTTAACACTTCAAGGAATTGTAAGGCCATTGAAAAGTGAGTCCAGAGAAATCCGAGAGTTTCCATGAGAAAATCGCTCGTGACATGGGAATAAGTGTCAGATTGGTGAGACGAATAGCAAAAACGGAGCTTGGACTGAAGCCTTACAAGTTGCGAAAATTTCAGCTCCTTAATGAAAGAAACAAACTCGTGCAGCTCCGAAAATGCCAAAAACTCTTGATATGGGCCGCAGGTCAGTGCTGGGAGAGATTCCTTTTCACTGGTGAGAAGCTCTTTGCAGTTCAACAAGTTCATAACTCCCAAAACGATGGAATCTGGCCTGTGGAGGCTCTAAGCACTTCAGCGATTGTTGAACATCGCCAATATCCAGTCGGTCATGGTCTGGGGCGGAATTTGCGCAAGCAACAAAAATTCTTTGGTTTTTGTGGAAGAGGGCGTTAAAATCAATCAAAAAGTATACCAGAGGAACATTCTTGAAGCTGCTGTACTTTCGTGGGCCCAAAAGCATTCCGCAAATACGAAGTAGATGTTTCAACAAGACTTTGTACCAGCTCACAAGGCCAAAAAGACACAAGAGTGGTGCAAGGCAAATTTTCCAGACATGATATCATGTGAAGTATAGCTACTTTACTCGCCGGATCTCAATCTCATGGATTATAGTGTATGGTACATTTTGGAGTCCAGGGCCTGCACTAAACCATACAAAACTTTAGACTCTTTAGAGCAATTGTTTCTGTGGGAATGGGATAGATTAAAGGTAAAAGACTTGAGAAATATTGTTCAAAATTTCTGCAAGCGTTTACACCTCTGTATTGCTGCAAACGGTGGTCCCTTTGAAACCAATTAAATTTATTTATTAGTATGTGTGTACTCTTATTATTATTTGTTATATTTTGTTAATTTCTTAATTATTTATCCAGTATTTTCCTTTGAAAAAAAATTTGAAAACTTGACAAAAAATTTATTCTTTTAACAAATTATCTACTTATACTTTTATGCTCATAAAATGTTTATGCTTCCCATTTTTTTTTAGCAACTATTCAAATTTTTTATAAAACTTCCAAGATTTGTTTACAAATACCTAACTTGAAATGATTAATTAAACCTAATGTATGAATTAAGTCTAATGTAACCCCTAAACCAAAATCAATGTTTCTATCTGGAAGTATATAAATTTTTTTTAAAAAAAACTTTTCACTCTTGGTGTTTATTTATTGCATAAATAGATTCAAAATAAATAAGAAAATGTTTTTAGTGTTTACCCAGCGTGTATAAACATGTAAGTAAGGTATCTCCAAGCTTCATATCGCCTTTTAGGGTTGTAAATGAGAACACTGTCAATTGGAACTGGACCAGATGCACTCAATTCTCCATATTTCACACAATAGTAAATAAATATTCCAATCTAAAGAAAAATTAAATGACAAAAACAAAAGTTTTTAAAACTGAATTAAAATATATGAACTATTTTTTAATGTATAAAAGTTTTCTTTATTTTAGTGAAACATGAATTTTCTATAAATGCTTTTAAGTATTACATTACAGAAAATCTTAACAACTGCGACATCTGAAACATCTCATCAATAAAGCATGTATTATTTACTTAATGTGAACTTAAACTATTAAAAACTTAATCAATATGCTATTTTTCAATTAAATTTTGAATCATCACAAACTGAAGATTTTAAAATAATGAATGGGCATTTAATATTTTTGCTATTATACCTAAGCAGAGTCATTATTTCAAAAAAATATATCTATATACAGACTACAGCAGGGATGTCAAATTCGAAGCTCCTTGGCGAATTTTTTGTTGCCAGGCACACAATAATATATAATTAAATATTAAAATTTCTCCTGAAATAGTAAAGATAGTAGCAGAGAAGAGATGTAAAGAGTCAAGACATAAACATTACATTTTACTTTTCTTTTTGTATGTTTATTATAATGTATTACTCGAAATAAACCTGTGTTTCTATGAATAATGATTTTTTTTTTTGCGGACCCCCTAAAGTTAAGCCTTGTTTCTTTGGCCCAAGTTAGCCTTTGAGTTTGACACCCTTGGTCTACAGGCTTTATCAAATTATTGTAAATTTCAATACTTTTAGACAAAATTTTAAGAAAACTTTTAATATTTATGCAAATATCTGATACACATATGTATATTTATTCATATTAAATGTAAAAATAAATATTTTTTGCATTGCATACTGTAAAACAGGTCAATCTAAAAATATATACTCAAGATTTTAGTTGATACTCATTCAAAATTTTACATGAGGGCAGTACTAACTAATTACAATAATAAAATGATTAGATTTTAAAAAATAATTAGACTAAATAATAATGAAAAGCATATCAAAGCTTACAAAGAGTAAGTGATTGCTAATATTTACATATTTACAAATAGAAACATTTTCAATTTTATAAAATCCTCTAAATTAGAATACAATAAGCATCAAATTAACAATGAAACAAAATAAAAAAAAATTCTCACAACTAAAAAGTAAAAATCCTTTTTTTTTTCTTTTTAATTTTTAAGATGTAACTTCCAGTAATTTTATCAATTTAATTATTTAAAATTTAGGATAACTAAAAAAGGAAAGGAGTAATACATTTCTCAATTGAGAAAATAATAAGCAAGAATAAATATTGTATTAAATCACAAAATATTATGACTGATACATTATATACTTTCATATTACATGCCTACCTCAATCAAACTGATCAGCAGAAGAAAAATGGGTGGAGGGTAGCAATTGTACTCTTCAATGTATCTGCGTACTGTAATAGCTTGTTGATTTTTGGGAACAACAGCCAAAGCAGCAAATCGGACAATTCTCTGAAAACGAGGACGAGCTTCTCCCAGTTCTCGGGCATGGAGCTAAAATAAGTTAAAGGCAGTAAGTACCATTTTAAAATAATTTAAAAATACACCACCATAAATCTTCAAGGATATTTATTTGCTAAAAGTTATAGTAAGCATAGTTTTAATATTCAAACATTTTAGTAAGATAAAACAAGTGTTTCATTTAATTTTTTAGAAAATTTTAATTTCATACAATGGGTTTACACATAATAAGTCTCTTCAACATGCAGTTTACCATATCACCCTTAATAAGCAATTGCTTGTGATATTCTAGACATGCAATAAAATTCCTAATTCATTTTCTAAAATTCAGATTAATCTTTTGTTCAGATGGTATCACAATTTTCTGTCAAAAACAGACATTAATATTCGTTTCTGCCCATTTTACATACCATAATCATAATTTTATGTTAATAAAAGTAAAATGTTCCAGTGTAATTATTATTATTATTATTTTTAAGACATTTTTAGGATATCACACTCAATGAGTTTAGCTTTACATTTTACCATTTTAAATTGATTCAATTGTTAACAATTACAAAGATCATTTTTGTTATAAGTGATTTCTGTAATAACTCAAAATAATGTAGAGAAAAAATGCAATCCAAAGTCAGTAAAAAATAATCATGAGTAACATTGACTGTAAAATAAACTTAATTTTCTTAAAATATTTTTAAATGTCAAAATAAAAGTAATAATTCCCCTTTGTGACAAAAATCTAATCCCTTTCAGGACTAAAATCTAATACAAGTCTTAAAAATCCTATATCCCCCTGTGTATTAATTAATATAATTTTAAACATGCAATAGATTTAATTTCACTTGTCTGTACTTGTGAACAGAACCAAAATATTAATTTTTATAAAACTGTATAAACAAAGCCAAAAAATGTATAAGAAATGAAAAAAAAAATTTGTAAACTCATTATGAGCATTGAATTTTGCACAAGTCTTAAAACAGTTTGAATTATTAAATGAAATTTATTGAAATAATATCAACAGAAAATCAGTTAAATTAATTAAATAATTAAAAATAAAACGTAACACAATATTCACCATCCGCAAAAATTCATCATAACTAAGAAGTCCATCATGATTGATGTCAGCCCATTCTAAAATTTCTTCAATGACTTCATCAGGAAAATCATGACGAAGATCTTCACCAGATTTCAGTATACTTTTCAGGTATCGTAAAGGTATAGTTCCATCTTTATCAGTATCATACTGTAAATCAATGCAAAAACAGATATTTCATATATAGATTTTAAAAAAATGCATTATTCATAAAATATCTTTCCTTAAACATCCTACTTTGTTAGGTAGAAAATACTGTTTTTAATTCTGCCATATACAAAATTTACATCAATATTTGTTTTATTTATATTTTATTCTTAAGTATATATATTCATTCTTAAAACATTTATGATGAAAAAATGCACAAAAACTTCAGAAAATTTTAGACAAATCATTTTGTAAAACTTTCAAAATATTGCTATTAAAATATACATAATAAATTGTTTGAAAGTAAGATGAATTTGTAATAAATACAGCATAAAAAGATAAAATTGAAAACGTTCTTCACAAGAAATTTACTGTTTATTAAACTAAAATATGTCTTCCAATATTTAATTTTTGACAAAACAGAGGATTCATTCTAATTTTAAAAAGATGAGGATGAATTTAGGACAAAAACTCATGTTTTAAAAAGCTGATACATCCCAGAAAAATTTTAATTCATATTTTGTGCAGAAAATATACAAATATATATTAAGTAATGTGTAACATATGAATAATACAAAATTTAATACAAGAGTGCAATAACTAGACCTAAAGAAAAAAAAAAGAGGATCTGCCCATAAAAATTTCATACAACAGATGCTGTATTGTTAATTATGAATATCCTGCATTTGTATACGTAATATTCCAACAAAATGTAACTGCAAATTAAATTAGGAGCATGAATATTTAAGAATGTTTTGGTGTATTTTGTTTATAATACATTTCAAAATGTCAAAGAATGAATTTCTCATAAAAGATAAAGACTACTTAAACTTTTTTTTAAAAAACTTTTATTTTTTGGAAGAATTATTTGAGAAATTAACTTATGAATGACATAACATGTATTTCGAGCTAAAAAAATTTAACAATTGCAAATAAATTAACTTACCTTATCAAATATTGGTTTCCAATACTGCAATGAAAAAAATATGTCTTTGTTAGAAAATACGCAAATAAAAAAATGGAAAATATGTATTTAAATGATTTTATGATTAAATAAGAAATAATTATATACCCTTTCCATTTCAGCTGAATCCCAGTCCAAACTAATCGAACGGTGAGGAGGATAATTTTTACGTTCTTCTCCCATTTTTTTAAACTGAAATTCAGCAGATAACTCGAAAAAATTCTACAGTAAAATTTTTACGCTTTTCTCAAACTTATAGTACCTGAGAGATCAATCAAATTCGGGAGAATGTACACAAAGGTATCTGACTCAATCATGACTCAAACATCCCGTTTGATTTGTTGACAACATCGCAACAGATAGACGCAACCTATATGCAGTTAAAGTTTCAGTTTAGAAATTACTAATCCGGAATGATCTAGTTTCGATTTAAGTTTTGATTAGTTAGGATCGCTTGCTTTGAATATCTTTTAAACTTTTACAACAACAACAAAAAAAGAAAGAGTACAAAAATCTTGCTATGAACTATATTCCAAGAAAAGAAAATGTCAAATAAAGTAAATAAGGACATGGGTGTTTTTTTTTTAACAAAGCATATTGCTCTAATTTGTAAAATATTTTATTATTTCATTCATTTATAACGTAACAAATCAGTTTCTAAACAAAACCAAAATCAAATTCTAAAAACTCAACTGCTGCTTTAAGTGTAATTTATTTTCCTGTGAAAAGTCTTCTGGGTAGAGCAGCCCCATATTTGGCTTTTTTCACAACAGTATTATAATATAGTGCCTGTTCTTACATTTTAGGTAATTTCTGCAACATAAATGCTTAATTTCCATTAACGTGCCAAAAAATTTTAAAAAAAGACTATTTTGAAATGAAAGAATTTTATCTCCAAGACACAAGAACACAAATTATTCCTAATCCTAATTTTTTTTCATTTTCAAAAATATTTTCACGTCATATAAATAGTGCTTTAAAATATGCAAATATTCTTTTCATGAAAACAAAATTTCGTCGTCACCTTGGAAAAGTCTATGCCGATTGCGTTGGCTCAAGTAGTACATTAGTATTGTAGTACCAAATAATTCCTTAAAATAATCGCTTCCAAAAAAAATTAAGACAGTGCAGAAAAATACTTTTAAAGAACCATTTTGCTTTTTTATCTTACCATTTTATATCATAGTGGGAAATTTTATTTTTCGACAATCAGAAACATTACTGGATCATTCTGTGAGAAGAATTAAAGATGGGTAAGGGTATATTTTTTCCCTCGATTTTTCAAATTAATAATGAGCTCCAGTTATGAATAACACGCACAAAAATTTCTCCGTTTTCCTAATAACATTATATAATAAGTATTATGATAACAAAATGATTTACTGAACGATCCGAGTTTTCTTTAAAGTATAAAAGCGAAATTTATTTTGTCATGTAAAACAGATTTTATATATATCTTAGGTTAAATAGTCTTATTTTCATTATATAAGGAATTAAGGAGAAATAATTATAAAAAATAGACATATTAGAACATAAGAATGATTGTGATACATCTTGAAGAAACTATTTATGATTTGTCAAGCCATTGTTTCGTTCAATTGTATTCAATATAACTCTTGACTTATGTTTTTAAATACAATTTTAAATTGTTGAATGATAGTCATTTCCAAATGCAAAGAACTGGATACGTAAAAAATATTACAAATTTATAATCATATCTAGACTTTGTTCTTTCCCCTTTTGCTGTTGCTCAACGTGAACATAAGCAAGTTTCTTTTAAAGCAACCATATAATATATTAAATATGCACTTAATCAAATTTATATCAGACGGATATATTTTTATTTACTCAGGACTCTATTCGCCTTCCTTTATGTGACTTTAAATCTGCAATTGAATTTTGCAACAACTAACCGTTACCACCCGTTTCGCTGGGTATTTCATGATGCTATATGAATATGTACTGTGTTATATGAATATATACTGTCCCTTTATATAAATATATATATAAATAACTTATGGCGTAATGAACTATAAATTTACTTAATTAACAGAGCTGTTTAATTTATACAAGAGATGATTTATTTTTCATCACAATAATGTTACATATGCGGCTTCATTTAATGGTACTGTCAATTCTGACAGAACAATGTTTTAACTTCGAAAGTAGAAAGTTTAACGCATATGTTCATAAAATACAACAAACTAGCCATTACCCGCATGCTTTGCTGGATTTTTCGTGATGTTATATGAATATCTATTGTTATATTTATATAAATGATATCTTAGCATTAAGGATTCGATTGTATTGAAAAATATTCATATAATTCTTCATTTAAAATGGACAAAATTTCTATTAATTCTAAAATTGAAGTAGAATTATCTTTTACTCTCTCGTAACCCCCACCTAAGTGGGTTTCCACAAAACTTATTTTTAGTTGGTCTCTACTCAATATAATAAACATGCTAGCCAAATTTCAAGTCTAAATCTAATAGATTAAAAACTTTTTTAATAGACAAGAAAGGACAGATGATTACACAAAGACAATTCGATATACAAACACAAAGAGGTATTTTAGCAGATTATTTGCAATATTTTGCCAGTGGCTGAGTGGTAGCATATCGCGTACCACCACCGCAGGTCGAGGGTTCAAAAACCTGGGCTAGGAAAGGGTGCGAGATTCAACCTTTTATCCCTTCAGTGGGTCGATAAATGAGTACCAAGGTACCCATGAACTGAGATGGGCACAGTAGGCTTTGTTCCTCATGGGGTGTTATGACACTGTGCAGGACCAGCTGTAATAGTTTTGCCACCCCGGACAAAAATGGAAAAGGCCGTCTCTTTCTCCAAAGTAAAAAGATAAATTATTCACATATATACACACATATAAAACTTGAATAATTAATGCGAACAAAAAGACAGCATAACAATATATATATACATATATACACTCACTTCAGAAAGTTAAGCACGGAAAGGAAAATGCTAATTTCAGGAAGCCAATCAGAATTGAAGAGGGTGCAATTCGCTGCAGAGATAAGATGGAAGTATGCAAATATGTAAGGTAACAGCCAATCGTTCTTTCATGTCAAGAAATATGCAAAAAGGGCAATCTTATAAGAAGCCATATTTATGAAGGGTTACAGAAATTGATTGTAAGTGCTGATAGAAGGTGTTTAAAACTTTCTTACAATTTGTTTTCAAGACATACGTGTTTCTATGACTTCCAGCAAGTGAATGGAAGATTCTGAGTGCTGGCGTGCTGGTGGGGCGCATTGAAGCAGGACAGTCGATTACAGATGTTGCTCTTTTCTTCGGCGTTCATTATTCTGTAATTTCATGTTTCTGGAATCAATTCCAAACCACACAGACAGTTGTCCAAATGCCCTTATGCGGTGGCCCAAGGGTTACAACCTTCGCGGAAGATCGATATATTGCTATTGTAGCCAAACGGAATAGCAGAGCGACCTCCACACGTGTGACATCTATGGTTACAGCGTCCATTGGTAAGGCTATAGCTGCAGCTACTGTACGCTGATTACATATGAATGGACTGTATGCCGGGGTACCTCGAGTTTGTGTTCCTCTTTCCGTCCAATCAAGAGGGGCACGATTAAAGTGGTGCCGGGAATATGGCAATTGGACTGTGCCTGACTGAGGTAATGTCATGTTTACTGATGAGTCAATATTTGCTCTGGAGCCAGATGACAAGCGTATAAGGATAAGGCGTAAACAAGGAACACACAATCAGCCCCAAAACATTATCGAACATCACGCATTCCAAGGCGGAAGCATTATGGTGTGGGCAGGGATTTCATTAGGATACCGCATCGACCTGAACATCTTTAAACGGGGTTATGTGATGGCTTTCCGGTGTCGAGATGAAGTCCTAGAACCCATTGTGAGATTGTACGCTGCAACAGTTGGCCCTACTTTTGTTTTAATGGACGATAACTCACGTCCCCATAGAGCTGACATCGTCGATGACTACCTGGAGAGTGAACGGATTGTGCGTATGGCGTGGCCAGCATACTCTCCCGACCTTAATCCCATTGAAAATTTTTGGGATGCTCTCGGTTGTGTTGTATCTTCACGTTTCCCACCTCCAGCCACTCTTATTTAACTGGAAACTGCTCTACAAGAAGAATGGTGATTGCTTAATTCTGCGGTGGTTGACCACCTAATTGAAAGCATGGCCAGAAGGTGTAAACTTTGCATACAGATGAGGGGGATCACATACCCTATTAATGTTCTTTTTTTCATTTTATGCTGTTTATTTTCACTTTATACATAATTCTGTTTAAGTCTCCAGTATGACATTTTCTGATAACTTACAAAAATTTAATATTTTTTTCATTCCTGTATATAATCATTGATTTTGTTTTATGTATAAATATATATGCTATACTTTACTGCCAAATTTTGTGTCAATCAAAGCAGTATTTGTTGATTTTTTTGCATTTTACATCTTCGTGCTTAACTTTTGGAAGTGAGTGTATATACTGAAGTGCCACTGAATTAGGGATACTTACCTAGTAATGAGTTGGGCCTCCACTGGCCTTGATAAGGGCTGCCGAACGGCGAGGCAAAGATTCAACAAGTTTCTGGAAACGTTCCACGGGAAGGACTTGCCAAATATTGGCTAAAGCTGTCCATAATTCAGCGAGGTTCGTTGGTACTGTAGGATGGCCTTTCAAGCCTTGTTTTAAAACATCCCAAAGTGCTCAATAGGATTTATGTCTGGACTTCCAGCTGGCTAATTTATGAGAGAAAAGTCTGAGGAATTCTCATCTAACCAGCCAGTAGCCAACCGGGACTTGTGAAAGGTAAAGTTGTCTTGTTGGAAAACTCCACTATCGTTGAGATAACAGAACAGCAAAAACGGATGGAGGCAATTCTACGTAACAAATTGCATTGAGAGAAGTTGGTACACGCACCAAAGATCCCCAAACGGTCCCACGAAAAAACACCCCAGACCATGATTGAGCCGCCATGCCATTGTATAGTTCCAACCTGGCATGCAGGATCCATGACTTCATGAGCCTGACGCCATATTCTCAGCCTCCCGTCGGTGTTAAGTAGTCGGAATCGAGACTCATCACAACTTGCTACTCATTTCCAGTCCTCTACACTTCAATCTCTGTGCTCTCTTGCCCAGGAAAGACGTGTAGCCCAATGGAGAGCATTGAGCAATGGAACTGTCGTAGGTCGACGGTCCCCGAAACCCATACGGTGAAGCGAACGTTGCACAGTCCGTTTACTGACTGTACGACTGGCACAGTCATTCAACAGGGGGGTAATTTGAGCAAATGTTTGGTTCTCTGGCTACGTACAATACGCCTAAGCCGTCTCTCACTGCACACAGTCAAGGCTAATAATCCTTTTCAATTCGCCAGATTTCTAGTTTTTTGTCCACCATCCATGTATTCTTGGTATTCTCTTGATACTGTCTACCTTGCAAATTCTAGCTGTCTGACGATTTCGGAAATTGAATGGCCCATGCGTAGCTCACCTACGATTTGTTCGCAAACGAGGGCGTCTAAATCAGGCAATTCTAACAACTAATTCAGAACAACCACAGTACGCGCTATATATGCAATTATCACAGCTCCCTTACTTGCGCATAAATGATGCGCAGCGCTACACAATTCGCGTAGCCCTTGCTATCCCTAATTCAGTGTGTATTATTTTAAATATTAAAAAATACAAAATAATTCGAAATTAAAAACATAGTTACTTGTTATTATTTAATACGAGTAAAATTCAAGAGAGGGAATCGCCCATGTCAGCAGGCCAATTTCTTTGAAAAAGATTCTGCTGAGGGCGGGAATCAGCAGAAGCGTTTATTTTAAAATAAAGCATCTCCTAAAAAACTAAATAAAACTAAACTAATTAAAAAGACTGAAATAAAACATTTCTTATGGCTCTCTATGTACCGAAATCTCTTATTACCCTTGTCCCCTTTTCGATATCTGACACTGGACATCGTATAGGTGAAAGAAATGTACGTAGTGACCCCACTCTGGGATGGGAAGAAAGTTCCAGTGAAAGATGTGTAAACATGTTAAATTTCGTGATTTAACATATACCCCCGTTTCGAACCATTCACATTTCAAAATAAAAGAAAACTGACATTAAACATATAGAGAACAAAATAAGGGAATAAGACACATTAAATAGAATACCGAATTCACACCCAATAATATTTCAGAAAATATATCAGATTGTTTGCAACAAAAAAAAAAATTCAAATTCGATCTAAATGCCTTCCTTAAAATTTGTCGCCTCGGGCAGGTGCCCGGTTTGTCCGACCCTAGTGCACTACACTGAGTTTAGTTTTAGTTTTATTTGCAACACTGCAAAATGTTCTGTTATAAACAAGCTTTATAACGTTCCAGAACAGTTCCACTAGTGGGAACTCAAACAAAAGGCAGTCAACCAGTGACGCACACAGGGATTTTTCAAAGGGGTCGAGGGTCGAAAGTCCACCGTTCTCGTATCATACCCCCAATACGCCATCAAACATGTTCTTTTGATTTTGTCGATTGTCGGGAACAAAAAATAGAACAAAATAAATTATTGAATAGATAATTAGCATTGTTGTTGCTTATGCCACCTGATTGACAGTAATATCAGATCAAGGTCCACGAAATTTATCACGGCTAAGGGCTAGAATTTTACGCCTGTTGTTAGCCTAAGCTTTGAACCCCATGAAAGTTACAGTACGATTTGGCTCGGTTCTTACACGATAGATGGCAACACCACCTATCTCCACCTCCACAATTTAGGCGTAGAATTGGAGGGGAGGGAAATATTCTCCAGCCCCCTACACTCGTGGTTCCAGCTGCGACCGTCCACAAGACTTTCGGACCCACTGATTTAACGAGCCCGTACTCCGTGTGTACTTGGAGGCATCGGGCATTGAATCCAGGCTTTCCGATCTGGAGTCCGATGCTCTAACCACTAGGCTACCCACGGCCAAAATTAGCATTAATTAGTAAAATAGATTATAAATGAAAAATACTTAATTAAATTTTTTTGTGCTTCTACAGTCAACACGTAAAGAAATTCTGATCTCGACTGCACTTTCTGCTGAACTGGACGATCTTTGTTTCTAAAAGATACTTTATATACTTTCCATCTAGAACAGGGTAGGCCAACACAAATGACCTGGCGGGCCACTTAGGAAAAACATTATAATCCCCCCCCCCCGTGGGAGGTATATAAAAATATATATTTTTATAATAGATTTGAATCCTTTTTCAAACATTTATTGGAGTGAAAATTTAAAACAGGATGACGTATTATTATTGTTTTCATGTATACAAATGTAATAATATAATAGTACTAATGTAATGATAAAAAATGTTTAATTTATTTAATTAGTGAAATATTTGTTTCTCAACTCTTTCACTTAGTTTTTGCAAGTTGATCTCAATGCGTGTATTTGTGCATCGTAAATGATGTTTTGTTTTCTTCCGTTAAGTTTAAGCACTATTTATGCTTGATAAATTTCATTTTCGAAAGAAAAAAAGATTAACAGTAACAGAAGCAACGGGATAAAATGGAAATAGTTATAGGATTTATTTGTTTAAAAAAAAACACTAAACACAAAAATATTGCACAAAATAGTCGTATTTTGTAAAATTGTAATGAGTCTAGCGGGCCGCGGGTTGGCCCCCCCCTCCCTTTTCTAAAAGGATCGATCTTCTTCATCAAAGCCTTCTCGATGACTCCTTGGTGATATCATATTTGTAAACGAATTTGTCGCCAATGGCGATGAAGTCAACAATCTGATCACCCTCATCACACTTGCACAGTTGTCAAAATCTTATTTTTCAAATTCCTGCTGTGAAACGAACTTTGGCTGTAAAACTAATTTTTCTCACAAGGAAAGTATCGCTACAAAGAAAATAACATACACGGAATGTTTTAACAAATACGGATTTGTGTTGTAGAAATAAAAGATGGTCACGTATTTAATTGGTTTTTGAACGATGGTTAGTAGTCGGCGTGCGTGATAGAATTACAGCATTTCCACAGTAATGATGAATTTTGAATATTCGCCAACAATCATTACAATAATGTGTCAGTGAATATCAGAAATTCAGAAGCCTATAAATTTCTCGGAAGCGGCAAAGAAGGAAAAACAACCCAGGGAAACGAGACTGTCGACGGCTGATAAAAAACTATTTTATGTTAAGTATTCAAAACGGTCTCAGTTGTTACAGATTTAATTATTGGGAAATCAACAAATTCTAGTGTATGAACTGAACAAACGTGGCATATATGTGTTCCAATGAGATCGAAGAATTTCTCCAGGGCAATGTGACACCACATTTAAGGGCAACCATCTAATGGCTCCAGGAGCCATCTTCTGTCGTCCATTTAAATGCTTATACTTAAACAAGGATGGGCATTATATATATATATATATATATATATATATATATATATATATAAGTCGATCGCGATTGACCAGTGGACCACCGAGACATTTTGGGGTGACCACCATTACAAATAACTAAGATGTGCATACTAAAAAAAACGTATTTGGGGCACACTGGCCAACTAATCTGGAGACTGGGTGGACCGCGACACCTTGAAAAAGTTAGAAGTAGCCCGTACCCAGGAAAAGTCTGCCCACCCCTGTACTTAAAAATTATTGAGCATATCTATATGCTTTGTAACTTGCTATACCAAACAAAATTCTATCACCCACTCTCCTACGGAATTGTAGACTGAAAAAATCATGGAATGAATTGCTTCCAGTATTTACATTAGCGAATCCATGCCACATCGTCAGGGACGTCTTAAGACTCTTTGAGGCCTTGGGCCTCTGTGCAAAAGTAGACCCGGCCGGAAATCTTTAAAAGTAGACAGTATTTAGCATGCATTGTCAAATACTTGTTCAAACGGTAATTTGAAACCAAATGTGCACGACTCAAAATCTTAAAAAAAGTTGGCACAACCGGCTGGACCGATGGCCGCATTTCGACTGAAAGAGTTGAATCATTGTTCATGGTTAGGCCTGGGTCAAGACATCGACAACGGTTATCACATAATAATACAGTCTTACCACTTTTGCCAGTTGACATGCAGTTTGGAATTCCCTGTTTTTTGGAGAATATGTACATGAATAATATTTGATTATACAAATTATGAGGATCATGATCTTAATAAGAGAGTCGGAAACGAAACAAAGCCCCCGCCGAGGGAAAGGCCCTTGCCCAGTTGGACGTTCCTGCACCTCGTTTGGGAATAGTTTTGCAGTTCGACGATATCTACACGATATTAGGGACTTTCTAGTTTATCTGGTACTTCTGCATGCTGTTCTTTGTTAGTTCGTGACAATTTATTCAGAATATAGTTGTACGCTAATGGTAGCCAAGTGATGAAAAACACGGAATTATAGCAGTTGAGACATGAGTTCGAGTCCAGGGATCCCAGGTTAGGTGGCACCAAAGACCACCGTGTAGATAGACCGATGCATGTTAAATATATCAGTATTCAGAGGGGTCACATTGGCATGGGGCGTTGAAGTTTAGAGAGAGGGAGATAGGCAACTCAGAAGCCATTCTCGTCACCGTGTGGTGATAAACAGGGAATTTTACCAGTCTAGACATAGGCTCGAGTCCTGAGATTCTAGGTTAGGTGGCACTAAAGACCACCGTGCAGATGGGCCGATGCATGTTAAATATATTGATACTCAGAGGGATCATATTGACAGGGCGTGGAAGTTCAGAAAGAGAGATGGCAACTCAGATGTCATCCTCGTCACATTTCCTTGGTTCAAAAGTAAGAACTGTATCCTTAATAGCTCTAGTATAGATTCAAAATGCGATGTTAGTAAGCAATCAATCAATCAAATTTCTTTCAACTCGTTTTGTTAAATTGGCCGAAATCTATATGTCGGTGTGATGTGGAAGTTAGGAGATTAAAAGATCAGCTCATGGTGTCTCCTCGTCACTTGATCAAAGTTCAAAATTATGAAATGTCCATCACCGATGTCCCTCATGTTGCCTCTCGGTACGGCTTTGGTGAAACAAGGAATCAATCTAATCGAAATATCACAAAAGTATGATCTACACACTTTTACAAACATTGTCTAAAATATTTAAATAAATTAAAGGCTTTTATTATTGAAAATAATAATCAATTTTGTTTCAGTTAATAATTAAAAGCAGAGTTAGAATAGAAAATCTACGTTTAAATTTATAACTACACACGAGAGGGAAAACAACCTGAAAACGGGTTGAACGCTCTAAAAATATATCTAACGCAAGAAAACTAAATAACCGTGAGCTGCTTTTTACGAGTTGTTCGTTTGAAAAACCGATAGTTTCACAAAATCAGAGGATTCGACTTACACGATACGATATCAGCAAATTCTTTAAAAATCGTATCATATTACTCGTTTATTTATATCTCTTCCGTGACCCCAGACGCTATGTCATCGTATATATCTCTGCTAATATTTTAATCTTTGTCATCATAAGCATTGTTAAACGTTTGGGTTAATCCACAAACAAATCGATAGCAAAACCAATCAGTAGTGAAAGAGAGAGAGAGAGAAATATATCCAAATATTTATTGTTTGCTTTCGGAATACGTAATTAATGGGAGATTTTGATTTCCATTAAGTTGCATAATCAACACATTTAGATATGCTATTTATATAAAAACTTGTAAATATATTTTTCTTTTTATGTTTAGGCTTTAAGTTAAGATTCCATAAATTTAAGTCATATATCCTATAAAGACGACCGATTATGTTCAGAATTGTGATTTTGAAAAAGCATATAAATCAGCGTTTCTCAAACTGTAGGGTGCACTCCCGTAGGGACGTGATATCCTTAATTTAAGGGGACGTGATATCCTTAAATTGGGGGCGGAAGCATATGGAAAGTTGAGAATAAAAGATATTAAATATTAGTTTACTGAAAGGAACCAAAACAAAATACATTTCGTCATAATAAAAACTAAATACACATTTACACTGATATAATATACTTATAAATGTATCAGTAATACGCAATGTTTTTTATAATTAATTTATCAATGCTAAATTGAAAAGAAGTTTAATAATTACTATTGCCTCTCATGGGCTTGTAATATACAAAATTTAAAATTTAGCTTGATAATTTATATGGTTTATGGTTAAAGTCATATTGTAGCTTTACGTTAAAGTACATTATTATTGCATTCAGTACATTGTTATCGCATGGAAGAAGGGGGGGGGGGAGGACCATGAAAATTATGATTGAAAATTGGGTGGCAAATATTGAAAGTTTGAGAAGCGCTGACATAAATGGATAATTCTTTTGATAGTTAGTGTCAGCCGAATAACGGTAAAAACATAAAATTGTTTTAAGAATATCATTACAAAAAGAAAAAAATTATTCAAATGGAATTTTTTTTTTGCGAAAAATTGAAGAAAGGAGGATTGATTTTCAAAACATTCTCCTTTTATCAAAAAAGCTTTCAAAATAATAATATTTTGCCCAAGTATAGCTAGGAACAGGGCTGTGAAGTAGGATTTTTGAAATCTATAATTTAGGAGCGGATTTATTCGTATTTTAATATAGAGGCGAGTCGGGTAGTACGGAATACCATTTATATTTCTAAATATAACTTCACTGGTTTTGAATAAAAGTCTCTAAAATCATCATGGATATACACTTGCCTCCGAAAGTCTGCGTACAGGCGATCATCTTTCATAGTCATGTAAAAATCGCTAATTAAATGAAGTTTTTCTGAATCAACACTATTTATTATTGGTTCATCTAACGTCGTTAATTCAAATAGTATAAGCAACAATCACCTGAATATTACATAAAATAATACAAATATTTATAACTTCAGAACGACACAAATCGTGTGTGCTTCAAAAGTCTGCGTACACTTGAAAAAACCTTTACAATATATATATATATATAATTGATTGAAACTAAAAGTTAATACTTTTTAAGCTATTCCGTTCTTTCTATAACTCTCTCATAATATTTGCCAGGGTTATAGCCTAGATCCTTTGGCAGGGTTATATCCACAGATGAGACAACTAGCTTAGTTGTCTCATATGTGGATATTTTGTTCCTTTGTTATACTATAGCAGATTTGAGCATTTCCTTGGATGTTATTATGTTTTCCATGGGGGGGGGGACTATTCACTCGAGTAAACCCCATAAATGCTGTATTGTGCTTAGGTCTGGGGACTAGGATGGCCATCGGGATTGGTTTGGGTCATGTCAGAACAGCCACGGCTTCACAATGAGAGTCATTTGCTCGGTACCTTTGTGCCGCTGAAAGTAAAAATCATCACTCACCGCAAGTTTCTCGGCATTTTCCCTGGTATTTTACTTTAATAAGTTAAAGTAATCAATTTTTGTACATTGTTGATTCAATAAATTCCAAATTAATAGCCGAAAGGCTTCCAATGCACCCCAAGCATTATGCCTCCTTTTCCATGTTTGTTAGTCAAAAAAGGATTCTCATCTTTAAGATCTATCCAGGAATTTTCGCAGGCATATTTTTGTACTTTTTGCCAAATTACAAAAAAAAAAAAAAAAAATATTAAAAAAAAACATATTTTTAATTGAATATGTAACATTTTTCGAATAATTATGTGTCCTACTTAGATGTTTTTTGGCAAATATCATTCTCTTAGCTCTTTTAACTCGAGAGATAAATGGTTTCTTGAGTGCAACCTGGCTATGATAGTCATCCTTTTTCAGTTCCCTTCGAATTGTGGTTAAAGTCACTTTTTTTTGCAAGATCTCAGCTACACTTTTAGCTATTTGTGAAGCTTATACTCTTGGATTTATTTTTATAGAGCGTATTACAAAGCTTGATTCTCGAGGTGACACTGCAGACGGGCGGCCGGATCTTGGCGTAGACGTTATAACTTTAGTTGATTTGTAGTTTATGAACACTTTTTGAATCAATGAATGGTTGCCATTAACAGTTTCAGCAATTTCTTTAAAAATTTCCCCCTTTTCTGAAGATTCCTGATGATTTTTCTTTCAAAATATATCGATCTCTATTCTGTTGCCTGCCATGGAACCACAAAAGTTTTCAAATTTCAAATCCTAAATAAATCGTAAATTAAGCTTATAATTACTTAAAAACATGATTTAGTGCAATTATTTTACAACGAAAGGTATTTAAAAGCTCTATTTTGTAAGTGTACGCAGACTTTTGGCGCGGAGGGTTGGTGATTATTTGATGGTCATTCTTGTTTGTGTTTTTTTATGTTAAGGTGAAATTAGTTGATGCTGTTTGAATAAGGAAATTTTGAAGAATCCCTGACAGCTATCTTGGTTTTCTAAAGCGAGATTTTAATAGTAATTCTAGCATAAACACGTAAGATGATTACCTGTACGCAGACTTTCGGAGGCAAGTGTATATACAATAAATGATTGTTAGGAATTATCACCGGTCAAAAAAATAATATTTAATTTTGTTGTTATAAAAAAATTATTTTAAAACAATGATAAATGGAGGGTATTATGCATTAGTCGAACAATATGGAATAGGTGATTTAAATAATTGGAAAACGAATTAAGATTTCATAAAACGTAATTATTTTTAACTATAAAAGCCATATTTTTTAAAATACGTGAAAGTCTTTTCTGTTTCGAATTTATTAACAAAAGTCACAGTCTAGAACAGTCGAGGTGAGCCTACAGAAAATAGTTGAAGCATTGAATCCAAATTTTCCCTCGCTGATCTTTTTAGAGTTTTCCGTTACAGAAGGTACATTTAGCGTCTTTGTTTTCTGATTCTTTATTTAATGGCATGAAGTATATTATAAACGATACATCAGAATTATGGAATATAGGTATTATGAAATATCTAGCATTCCAAAATACCCGACATGGTATCTTGGAAAATGAACCTTTAAACTTGAAACGATCCTAATTCCCTTCTACCCAGTGACCCAGGTAAAGGTGTGGAATGAAGTAAATAACTTCTTCTCATGTTAAAGGTTCTTCCCTAATATTACTTTACACAGCAGATATGTATTAAATGTCCACTTAACGACTTTAACACTTTAAATATCAAAGTAATAGGAAGTTGACAGTACCTGACTTCAGGCAGTCTTCTAATCAATTGAAATTAACTTTCTTCTCCTGGCTATAATCTTTTACAAGGTAATCTTTACCTTGAATCTTTCTTGACACCTCTAGTTAACTAAACTTCTAACCTTCTCACTTTTCATTAACTATTCTCTTCACTTCTAATTCACTACCTTTTTTTAACTCGCGAACTAGGAATATATATAATAAACTTAAATGCATATCACGTTTCCTTCTTTAGGAGAAGATTGGTGAATTTTGCTGGCCCAAAGAGTACCCAAGAGAAATAATAGAAGGTCGCGTATAGATCCGTTACAAACTTAAGGATAAAACATTATTAGCTAAAAAATGACCACAGTATTACAAATTCCAATTCTTTTAGTGTACACAATGCCGTTTTAAGGTCATTTCGGACCCTGGGCGTAAAAGATCTACAGGCCCACTTGGCACTCGAGAATTGAAATTTATAACAAGAAAATCTGGTTAAGTCCAGCTTATCCAGGCCTCTGGGAGCCCGCACCAAAGCCCAATGGATAAACCAGCACTGAATGTACATTATGCTTAACTTCAATATTCAAGTTTACTAAACTAAACTCAGTGGCGCAACAGCCCATGACGAACAAGGCCTACTGTGCCCATCTCAGTATGTGTGACCAATGGACGCAGAGATGCATGAGCAGATGTTCCAATCAGGTGGTCAACTTGAATCGAAATTCCCGTTGTTTAGTCCCCAAGCAAGCTTGGTGCTCATTTATTGACCCACTGAAGAGATGAAAGGCTGTCAACCTTGCCCAGCCCGAGGATAGAACCCCGGACCTGTGGTGTGGAAGCGCGATACTCTACCACTCGGCCAGTAAGTACAACTAGGTTTATATATTTGAAAACTTACATGTAAAAATTTTTGAAAGTCGCAAAACACACTTTGTTTTGTAGTGAATGGTATGGCAACAACAAAAAGTGGTCAGCTCTCACTGCAATGCATCATGAGAGTCTTTCTGTACTACTTCAAAGTTTTCCAACGCATTAGCAGCTACAAACAGAGCCAAAAGCTCAGTATTCCATATTATCTGCCTATTCCATAATCCCCCACTCTGATATATTAGTGAAGAGAATATCTGTCCAAAACAAAAAAACAGCTATTAATTTATATTTAATAGTTTCTCTGAGAAGCCCAGTGGCTGAATGGTAGTGTATCGTGCTTCCACATCACAGGTCCGGGGTTCAAATCCCGGGCTGGGCAAGGTTGACTCAGCCTTTCATCCCTTCAGTGGGTTATTAACATGAGTACCAAGCTTGTTTGGGAACTGAACACTGGGGGTTTCACGTCAGACTGGCCCCTTGACCGAAACATCTGCACATGCACCCCAGCGCCTAAGATCACGAAAGCTGAGATAAGCACAGCAGGTCTTTGCCCTCATGGGCTGTTGCGCCACTGAGTTTAGTTCAGTTCAGTTACTCTGAAAATAATATAAGTTTTTCGAGAATCCTAGCTTAAGCTCTGTAGAGAAGTCTTAGCTTTTTGTAGGCAAAATGTTACCATTGACGCCCGACCTGGTATGGTGGTTATGACACTCAGCTTGTAATCGAGTGGGCTCGATTCAAATCCCGAATAAGGTATTATTAAAAAAAAGATTATTCTTTTAAACCCTTTTTCGAAATCACGATTCCGATCGTAGTCAGACTCTTAAAACGAAAAAGGAAAAAATAAATTTGAATTTCGAAAAATTTAAATATCTTATATTTATAACAAAATTATATTTAAAAACTATAACATATAAAGACTTGTGAAATTATTCAGCCTTTTCACGTAACTTGTTATTTTTATTATCTTAAATAAGTTCGGGAAAAAACATGACATTAGCTGTCGAATAAGTTATCTTCGCATTAGATAGGTTTTTATTTGCTTTTGATAGCAATGACTGATATCATTGTATCATACCCTTTTGCAAGCACTAATTTTAAGTAAATCAAATAATAATTTTGTTAAAACATGTTCTTTAAAGGTTGCTCGTAATACCTGGTAAGTGTTAAATGTTCAGAGCAACTATATAAAAAAATGAAGAAAAGAAATGTCAAATATAATTTCTCTTAAATAATAAGAAATTAAATTGTAGCGCTATAGGAGCTAGTTTAAATCTGTACCTTCTCTAAGTTCTGTTTTATTTAAGCTATAGTTATGCAAAAAGAAATTATGTACATCGCGTAAAGGGGCTGTTGTGTATTAATCTCTAAAGGCTTTAAATTCTCATATGTGCGTGGTTTTGAAGAGGGGTTTTAGCAGTGGTATAACGGAGAATATTAGCCCCCCCCCCCGCAAAGTCATGATTTGTACCCTAAGCTGGATCTTACAATCCGATGTCAGACAAAAAAATTATTACAGAATCAGAAATATCATTTATTTCGCTACAACACGGAATAATGTTTTTTTTTTTAAATAACGATATTTTGCCTTTTTAACGATTTTTTCAAAAATGAGTCAATATTGATGAGTATTTATGAAAAGAGTTTTTAATTGTTCTGTACGGATTTCGACATTCTGTACTAAAAAATTCACACTTTGATCTCTTAGAATCAGTGGTTTAAAATATAAAAAGCCGAAAGCTTTCTTTTTTATGATTTTTCAAAAAATACTCAAACTTCTAATTAAACATTTAATAACCTCATCATCTATATAAAAATAATAACACAAAACTTTTTTTCCGTGTGTCAAAAAAAATTATTTTTATTTCGTTCTGACAATATTTTTTTCAAACTAAATAAGCTTTATAAAATTTTTGATTGAACTAAAACTATGCTGGATAAACTAATTTGGAACAAAGAGAGAGAGAGAGAGACAAGTTTACAAACAGGAAAACAGATTTTTTTAACAGAGATAATTTCTAATTATTATCTAGAAAAATATTGCCTGTTATGTATTATACTAATAAGAAGAAAAAATATTCATCTAATTAGTTTTGTAATTGTTTTTGACGATAATTAGGTTTTATATTCTGCTTGAAAAATTTTATCAAAAATTTTACCTCAAAGTTCCCATTACGCGATTTTGAATAAAATCATGAGACAAATTTTGCCCCACCTCTTAAACTAAAATAAGAAATAGGATGTTTTTCACTGATGAACTACGGAGGTATCTCGAAAAGGTATCAGAATTCCACTGACAGTTCACTCGATAAGGTATTTATACTATTCCAAGAACTGTAGGGAAAAAAATCCGTCAACATTAGATTGTATTTGTTATCGATATAAAAGTAACATAATTCCTGTACAAAAATTCTCAATGCTGTTATTTTTAAATCAGACTTTTTTTTCAAATGTAAGGAACATATATATATATATATATATATATATATATTTATGATACTTGTGACACAATAGAAAAAATCGTTGTACAATCGTTGATAATACACATTTAATAACTACTCCAATTCTCAATGCAGATGGACAAAATTAGTTTAAAAGTTAATAGATTTTTAATCCATCAATTAAATTGTGGTGTTAATGAACTAATTAATTAACTTAGTTAGCAGAGTTATTTAATTTATAAAATGAATTCTCCCTTTTAAATATAAGGTTACAATTAAAGTTTAATTTAGCTTCATTGTCCATTCCGTGCGAACAATTTTTTTTGCAGGAATAACTCAAAAAGAAAAGAGATTTTGTTCTTTAAGGGAACCAAAACGTTTTTCACTTTCGGGAAATCGATTTTTTGATTTTTATCTTAAAAAAAAAAAGTAAATTTAATGCTTTATAAAATGAATTCTCACTTTTAAATAAGGTTACAATTAAAGTTTAATTTAGCTGCATTGTCCATTCCGTGCGAACAATTTTTTTGCAGGAATAACTTAAAAAGAAAAGAGATTATGTTCTTTAAGGGAACCAAGACGTTTTTCACCTTCGGGAAATAAATTTTTTGATTTTTATGTTTAAAAAAAGTAAATTTAATGCTGAATTTAAAAATGTATAACATATATAGGTTTAAAGCTTAATGCCCGAGTAATTGCAGTTTTAAAAAGTAAACAACAGCTATTGCGGTTACAACAAATGTCTTTGTATCTGGAGAAAAGTATATCTACAAACATTACCTCCAGAACCAGTTCTTGACGAGATTAATAACATAATTACAAACATAAACATAACTTTTAAACATGTATTTAAAGACTTAACTGCAAAAGAACTTTACTAAAATGTTTGCGTGACCGTACCCAGAACCCAAATGAAAGCTTCAAAAACTGTATATGGAATCAAGTTCCAAAAAACACAATTGTGAGCACAAAAAAAAAAAAAAAAAAAAAAAATTGCAAATCGGTGTAATGGACGCATAGATATGCTGTAATGAAGATGCACATGCAGAAACAAAATTATTAAGAGCAATAAAAATAAATCTTTGGATAAACACTTCTGAAGGCTTTCGAAAAATTGACAAACTTAGAATTTGTGAAGCCGAGATGACAGTTTAAAAAGCCAGCAAAGAGGCCAAGACTATTGAAAGACAAAATAAAAGGAAAAAGGATGCTTTAGAAGTGTTTATGCAAGATGAATACAAATCTGGAATATTTTACATAGCAAATTTTAGTAATCTGTACCATTTTATTTAGTTTTTTTCATATTACTCGAAATGTGTTTTTCTAGTTTTTAGGTACATCCGTAGAAAAATCTATTATATTTCGGTGAAATTTGGTATGAGCTTTTGTATAATAATAATGTATTTAATGCTACTAATTTAATTCCTGAAATGTTAATATTTTTATTTTTACTGCCAATTTTCTAAGAAAAAATTACCATTTTTATCAAAATTTTAAAAAATCGAGATTCAAATCTTTTTAAAAACATTTCTAAGCAATGAAATCTAAAAAAAACTAGAGCATTAAAATAAAGGTACAATTTTGTAACTAAAACAGCATGATTTGTTGTTTTATATGTTATAAAGGCAAAACTAAAGGTACCTAATCAACACCACGTATACGAAAGCTTCTTTTGAAGTATACTTTTTCAAATCCTTATATATTTCTAAAATAAATGTACATATTTAAAAGTTTTATGTTATAGTATATTAATAAAAGTATGTAGATTGAGGGGCACATTTTTGTTTTGTTTATGGAGTTTTTTGTTTTCGAAAATAATGTTCCTTCAAAAATCGAAATTTTGCTTGTTTTGCGTCATCGAAAACCTCCCGGTTCCATTAAAAAGAAATAACTATAATATAGAATAAATTAATTTATAGGTTTGATTTTTCATGAAGACTTATTCATAAAAATTAGAAATCGGAAATGACTTGACAAACAAACCAGTTCAATTTTTCGAAAACATTGATTCATATTTCTGTTATTAGCTTTTAACAAGCATAGCAGTGGCGTAACGGAGAATATTAGGGACCCACCTGCAAAGTCAGGTTTTGGACCCCCTAGAAGCTTGTGAGGGTTGCGGAAGTGTACGTTACCCACTGAAGCCTAGCATTCTTCGCCTTTGACTCTATGCTTCTAAGCAACCGAAAGATAATAAAAATAACGTTTGAGATGGTATGCTATACTTTTAAGGACATTGAGAGTCCAGCTGGACTTATCATGCATTTATTATCTTCCCCGATTATATCAGACCTTTTTTTTATTCACCGATGTGCCTCTCCTTCGGGTTTCCTGGGTGATTGTTCCATAATCTATGTAATTTTGTTAAAATTTTAATTTTTATAGAAAATTATAATTTTTTGCTTTCATTTTATTCTTCTTGATTATGATAAAATGGTTGAAAAAAATTAAACTGGGAACTTTTTGTAACTTTGACCTTTTTACAACCAAACTTTCGTTGAGATCCTAATAAGCTATTCTGTATGTTAGGGTCTACAGCAGTGATTCCCAAAGTGGTCTATATGGACCCCCAGGGGTTTATGACGACCTTCAATGAGTCCACGGCCACGGAAAAATAATTTTGGGGTCTATGAAGTATTTATGGGGGTGTCTACGATGAAGGCTCTCATTTAATCAGATAATGACTTTAATTTTAAAAGAAAATTTAATCAACAATCAATTACTTATTTAACAAATATATTTTCTAAATTTAATTAGGTTAAGTTGCAGTTCCTAGGCAACAGCATAAATTTTATTAAAACGACCATCATTTCGACGTTTTTTGCCAGAATTAAGCTAAAGGAGTAAAAAATTAACGTTGCAAATTTTCCCAGTTTCTCAATTTGTCACAGACAATCTGCCCGGAAAATGACATTTTAACCTGCGTTTAACATTTAAAAGCCCTTTATTCAGATTTTGAAACTAGATTTGAGAATGTTTTGATTACAGTGATTCCACAGTAGGCAATGAATACATACGGTCACATCAAAAAAGGAATATCAAATTACGAGAGGAATTGATAGGAATAGACACTAACGGAGATATTGAAGTAAAGTTTAGAAACTGATATCAGCATTTTTGGCTTCAAAAAGATATTCCTATTATTTATCCCTAATAATTGAATATCATGAGAAAGTTTTTAATTACTTTTCCTTGTGAGGAGTTTCAACAAGGTTGCCAAACTCCAGAAAAAAAAGAAAGAAAAAAAGACTGGACACTACTATAATCGATGAGATTTAGAGTTAAATCTGACAAGATAGATACCAAATGTAGAAAATTTGCTATTGAAACACTAGATTCATCCCTTCCATTAAAAGCATTTGTTTGTTGCTCAGTTACTTTATGTAACAAAAGTTTTATATTTTAATTAAATTTTAATTTAATTAATTAAGATGTGTGTGTGCTTCTTAAGTTTTAAACTCTATATTTTTCACTACAGTTAGAAATTTTAATCTTTTAAAATAAGTACACTATACTAACTGTCAAAAAGACATTTAAATTGATAAATTTGAAAAAAATTAGTATTAGGTAAGTAGGGGGTCTACGCCAAACCAAAAAACATGCCAAGGGGTCTATGAGACAAAACAGTTTGGGAACCTATGGTCTACAGCAAGAGGGTGTCAAACTCAAAGGATAACTTGGGCCAAACAAACAAGGCTTAACTTTAGGTGGGTCGCAAAAAAAAATTAATGTTTGTAGTAACGTCGCGCGCGTTTATTTCAAATAATACATTATAATAAATATATATAAAAAAACACAAATTTAATGTCTGTGTCCTGACACTTGACATTTCTTCTCTGCTACTATCTTTCCTATTTAGTTAGAAATTTTGTTCGCAGTGATTACTTTAAAAAAAGACCCAAGGTGAGTATCATTAATACTATTTCTAACAAGAGACTTATTTCCTTTCATAACTGAAAATAATTTTTCGCACCGATAAGTACTTCCAATCATGGAAATAATTTCATACGCGAATTTTCGAGTATTTTCAAACGTGGCTGGTAAATATTTGTAAAATTCGAGCACGTCCACTTCAACGAATTTTGCCTTCAAATTTGAGTTGTACTATATTTATTGAGAAAATCGAAGAAAACAAACAAAATCCGTCTTTCAAAAAATTAAAATCTGTAAACCTTGTTTCAAATTCTGTTTGTGGTGGTCACCCCTTACATTCGAACCCTCCTGTCTATCTGTAAACCCAGCTAGATGTGTAAGAGGAACTAAATGATCTACAGACATAATGCCAATCTAATTTGATTTATTAATTTTATTACTGATTATGAACGAGGACAACACAATTCTAATTAAGGTATATAACAATGGTAGAGTACAGAGGTGAGATATACAAATGCGGGGATAATATTACAGAACTTCAACTGAATCTAAGATAGCTTAAATACGCTCATTTACAGCTACGTCGCACACTAATAATCAGCTTTTACTTAATCAATTTTACGATACCTGATTCCTTAATGCTTCGGTTCCTTCACCGAGAACTGCATGCACTATCTTTAGCTGGATCAAATGACGATGGCTCCAAGCTCCGTAATATTTAATTTCACTGCTTTTCAATCTTCACTAACCACTTCTCATTGCACGCATCCAACGTATCAACTTCGCTTAACTTCTCAACAACTACGTGTCAACAGCTCACTTGCTTCACTTTACTTCACTTCACTTAACTTGACCTCTTACTTCACTCTCTTTCAACTCGCGAAAAACGAATTTATATAATATTACTCATTTACATAAATCACGTTTGGTTTCTCGATGAAGGTTGGTTGAAATAAATATTTTGATTTAAAGGGAAAAGAAGATATTAGTACAGGAGTGGCCAACCTGTGGCACGGTGGCACGCGGGAGTCGTAACTGTGGCACGCGAAGACTTATTGCAAAATTACAAAAATTTTATGAAAATATTACTGAATTAATTGAAATACAATTGAAAATGATCATGAAGAGAATATGTAAAAACAGAAATTTTCAGCTTGAGATTTTAAAGGCTCTATGAAAGATTTTTTCTTTTCTTCAATATAACGCCAAAAATGAGATCATGCTCCAAAACATACAATTCCACAGCATTCTAAAGTTACGAGAAAAATAACGTGAGACTACAAACAAATAAATTCTCTCTCTCTCGGACAGTAAAATCTGCTAAAAAAGTCACCTTCTCTCGTGGGCGGTTAATTTTTAACGTCTCGGATTTCCATTCAAATTTCAGCTTTCTCTTGCAGTGCTGAAGTTAAGTGTTTATAGCTATTGGCTGTCAGCGTGATGTCAGATAAAAAGGTTTTTCCGAAGGCTATTAACGATTTCTTTAGTGTCAAGAAGTAATTCTGCAATATATTAGGAGAGCATCTGTTGATACGGTAGAAGTAATTCTATCTGAACAAAGTAGCCGCTTTATGAAGCAGAGGGAGTGAGAACTTGCATCCATGACTAATCAAAATGCTGGATTCGGAGCCTAGAAAATTTGTAGCGTAACATCGGCAAATTGTTTCTAGCTGTCTGACTCAGTTGATTTTAAACTCTGTTTAGGAAGATGTTAAGTTTTTTTTTCCTTTTCTAAAATTGTTTTTAAATTTTAGCGCTGCGTAGTTGTTAAAATATTTTTTTTTATTTTCAATATGTTTATGAGTAAACCTTTGACATCGAAAAGAAATTACGAACAGGATATTGCAGCAAGGAATTTTAAAATTGTCTGGGAAGAACAATACTTGTTTACACCTCAAAACGCTTCCAAGCCTGTTTGTTTGACATGTGGAATTTGTATAGCAGTTCCAAAAGAATTTAACTTGGACCGCCATTTCAAAGTGATTAGCCAACTGCATAGTGATTTCAACAGCAAACATCCTGTTGTATCAAATTTGAGAACGGAATTTATCAATAAAAAAAAGAAATGTTTAGCTGGTCAACAATCTTTGTTCCAGAAGAAAAATGACGAAATGGAAACCATGGTGAAGGCTTCTTATGAACTTTCTTTTTCGGCAAGAAAAAACCATATTCTGACGGAGAGGAGATAATAAAATGTATACTTTAATTTTTGCTTAAAATGTGTCGGTGATCTAAATTATGGTTGATAAAATAGCTTTCTCTAGAAATACCGTCATGCATCGTATAGATGACATGAGCCAGGATGTTGGAACACAAATTGTCTCTGGACTTCAAAATTGCAAATATTTTTCATTAACTTTGGATGAAAGCTGTGATATCACAGACAATGCGCAGTTAAGCATCTTTGTGCGTTACACGAATAACAAATTTGATACTGTGGAAGAACTTCTTGATTTGCACCAACTAGTTTAAACGGCAGGTGAAGACGTTTTGCAGTAACTTAAAAATGTAATTAGAATTTACAAAGAAGAATGTTCAAAATTGGACAGTGTTTGCACAGATGGAGCGCCTTGCATGGTTGGCAGAATAAAAGGTTTTGTTGCATTGCTGGAAAATTATTTGGGAAGAAAAGTTTTCAAGTATTGTATTATCCATCAAGAAGCTCTTTATGCCAAGGACTTAAACTTGTCTTTCGTTGTTGACCCCATGGTGCGCTGTATCAACAAAATACGAGCTCGTGCTCTGAATCGACGAAGATTTCGTACGCTTTTGTCCGAAGAAACGGAAGAAAATGGAGAGTTACTCCTTCATTGTAGTGTGCGCTGGCTTTCCAAAGGTTCCACTTGCGAGATTTTTGAGGGAATGAACTGCCCAGTGAATGCTCGCTCCTCATGAGTGAAAATTGGCTGTGGGATTTACCTTTTCTTACCGATATAATGGGAAATTTAAACAATTTAAATTTAAGAGTACAGGGGAAAAAACTGTATTTTTCCTACCCTAGTTGGTCATGTATCTTCTTTTGTAAGCAAACTTTTGCTTTTTTTGGTCTGGATTTTCGAGAGAAAAAATTAACTCATTTCCCATTCATGCAGGAATTATCTGCCAAACTTAATTCCGAAGTTAGTAATGTTAGTTAAATGTTCCGAACTATGATAGATTTAAAAATTTAATATCCATTTTGCAGGATTCTTTCAGTGCCAGGCTTGAGAATTTTAAAGATGATAAAAAATACTGAACTTTTCACTAATCCTTTTTTGATTTCTCTTCAAGACATTAATTGTTACCTACCTCAGATACAATTTGAAATTATTGACCTACAACACTATATTAATCTGAAAAGCAAATATAAGGAAATTATTTTAACCGCAAATAATCCGAATTACATCGAATTTTGGAAATTTGTGCCACCAAACAATTTTCAAGTTTACATGATTTAGCGGTCAGATATTGTTGTAGGTTTGGATCAACATATGTTCGTGAAGAAATGTTTTCCGTTACATGAACGTAATTAAATCACAAAATATCGCTCAAAATTAACTGATATGCATCTAAAACGCCTAATTTTTTTTAGCATCTTCACGAACTAATCCAAATATAGATGATTTAGTAAAAAAACTACTAATTCAAAAGCCACATTATAAGAAAGTATTGACTGCTTAGTAATCATTTAAATTTAAATGTTTCAAGTTGCTTATTTTTGTTTTCTACATAAGCTAAGTGTCTGATCCTGTACAAATTTATCAACAATAACATATGTTTCTACTTTTGTTTTATTTGTTATACCATTTTTTTTAAACATTTTCACTATATAGAACTTGCATTTAAAAATATGTTTTTGGTGTAAATAACCCATAATAAGCCTATAAGTAACATTATTTCACTTTTGTATACTTTTTAGTTTGGTGGAAAAGTTGGAGGTGGCACGCGTAACTTTTTTTATCAGATTGTGGCACGCTTCCCAAAAGGGTTGGCCACCCCCTGTATTAGTAGAATCGCGTATAGATCCGTCACAAGTTCTAAGATTTGAAATTTTTTTCTGCTTATTTTTGATAGATGTAGTATCAATTAAACTCGAATTGTTCATGTTACACGTCAGGAATTGCGTTAAATCTTCCCTTTTAAGTGGTTTTTCCCAAAAATTATATATTAGTGTGTGCTAATACATTGCCCAGGCAGCAAAAACGTTTGTTGCGTGCCACATGCGGCCTGTGAGTTTGGCACCCCCTGGTCTACAGTAATCATCGCCATAAGAATCTATATGAATCTAATCAGCGTTATATGAATATAATTGTGAATTCTAATGCCTCCCTATACTTCTACAAAAAAAAAATTATGTGTTGTTGCTTATGCCACCTGATCGATAGTAACATCAGATCAAGGTCCACGAAATTCATCGCGGCTAAGGGCTAGATATTTACGCCTGTCGTTAGCCTTAGGTTTGAACACCATGCAGGTGACAATACGAGTTGGCTCAGTTCCACCTCAATCTTAACCCTTTGGAGGTTTGACCAGGGACCTTCCACCTCTCTTCCCCTTTCACCAACCTCACGAGAGGACTTTCAGTTTGACGGCTATTTAGAGTACCCCCTGCCGCGAAGGCACTATACATTTACAAACATCCTTGCTTTCTCCGAGATTCGAACATAGGCCCTACGACACCACAGTCAGCGTCACTAACTACTATAACGGATGGGCGGCTATGTAACAGAGGCTACTGAATTTAAATAGAAATGTGAGTTTCGATGTCCTCATGTGGCGTGACGTGGAAGTTAGGAGAATAAGATACCCATTTAGATGCCATTCTCGTAGCTTCCTTCAAAATAACGAGGTGAATCGCTTATAAATCAGATGTAAACCCAGAATAATTTTATTTATGTTTAAAAAAAGACTGATTGAAATTAGGACCTATTATAGGATAAAATAAAAAATATACCTTTTGTTTCGAAAAATCTGTTTCCTTCTTTCTAAAAGCTTATATATAACCTTGCAATTATGCATTATAGAGGAAATTATACACATTAAGCAGACTTATATATCACAGGAAGAAGAGTAGATAATATTCAAGCGTGACAATGAAGACGAAATAAGCTTATCATTCAGTCATTTAAAAAAATGATAGTGATATCGTAGGAAAATTGTAAGAATTGATTAAACCGTGAAGATTATAATACGTCTACAGTTCAATAAACATTTGTTACTTTGGATTCTCTCTCTTCCTTACAATTACTCTCGAAATTATATAACTTTTATCTCCAGCAGTTTTTTGTTTTGTTTTTGTTTTGAAAAAAATAGACTAATTAATTGTGCATTAGTAATGAAATATGACTTTTGTATATTTCTATCCTTCATTTTGAGTGACGTTAAACATTATCTTATTTTTAAGCATATTTTTTTATATATCTTTATGTCTTGAAATTTCAAATTTAGACATTTTGGAAATATTAGTAGTTGCAAAAAGATTTTATAATAATAATTGTAATATATTATGAGCTATACTTATTATACTTATATTATACTTATTATTATTATTATTATACAGTAGAGCGTTGTTTATCCGAACGTTTATTATCCGAAGCGTCAAATATCCGAACCAAAGTCAGGATACGTCTTCGAACAGTACAATGCTCAACAGTTGCTTCGTGTGAGGCCAAAAGTGACGGGAAACCCCAAGGTGAGGGATATTTGGGGAATTTCGGTTGTGTAATTTGGTTAACACCTGCGTGGAATATTAGGTCAGTTTGTTTCCAAGTGAGGGGTTGTATACTTGCACTTTTGTTGAGTCTTGTTGGTGTAGAAACCTGGATGACATGCGAGGCAGAAAACTGTGAATTTCAAATGCTAAATGATGGCGAGATTGTGACTTCCGTGCAAGAAGAATCCGACCCTGTCGACGATGAAACGGATGAGGACGAGGACAACAACAACGAAAGTAGCAAGGGTCCATCAAATGCTGACGCGTTTCTGCTTTAGAGACAGCTATGGAGTGGTATGAACAACAATCAGATTGCTGTCCTACTCAACTACTGCTGCTCAAGAGAATCAAATGCTTTGCAGCGAAAAAACGAAGGCGTACAATGGTACAGCGAAAAATAAGATTATTTTCTCCAATCAAGGTAAAATTGCGACAGTTTGCACCTATTTTGCTTTTTCTTCAAGCACGTTTCCCTCATGTGATGATTTTCAATATTTGTATCGTGTCCAGTATCATGTACTGCATGAATCGCATTCTGTTTTCGGTTATCCGAACAATCGCGTATCCGAACGGTGTTCGGTCCCATTTGATTCGGATAAACGACATTTTACTGTACTTATCATACACGCTTATTGTACTTATAATAAACATTTTATTTTATTTATTAAAAATAAAATAAAATGCTTATTATATTAACTATGATAACTATTAAGTTATTTCAGTTCAAATGTAGTTGTTTTAATCACAATGTAAACCTTTTATTCATATTACTTAACACAAAGGAGTTTCTTTTATTCGATACCCGCTTCTGTCTTTGCATGAAATTGCTTTAAAAATTATATACTTTAGTTGAGCCAATAATATGAAATATTTTATCTTTACTGTGATGAAATAAATATAAAACTCTTAATTCAGGAGAAATTTTTAAAAAAAATAACTTCAATTCTATTAGTAAATGTACTTTATTCCTGGTTTTTTATTTCAGACATAATGCTTATTGACAAATATTTTCAAAGTTTGTTGATAGATGGCAGCACGAATAATGCATTCTAATTCGGAGAAAGCCGGCGTATAACGTACACTTTTGATGCATAAAATTAGATCGAAATTTACGGGTGCGCGTTATACGCCAGGTGTAAAAATGACAGCTTTTTTTTAAGAAAAGATAAGCATAGAAAAATATTAGACTTCCACAAATATCGAAATACTGTTTCAGGAGAGGCTCTAGGGCGGGACAAATCGGACCTCTGCTCGGGTCCGCAAATTTTAAGGGCGGAATTTGAATCACATTTGAAAAACGTTTGTTGTTGTTGTTGCCAAAAATTTAATATATTTTCTGAAATATTATTGGATGTGAATTTTGTATTTCCATCAACGTTATTTCCTTATTTTGTACTCTATATGTTTAACGTCTGTTTTATTTTATGTTGAAACTTCGAGGAAACTTATGTTGGTTCGAGGCGGGAGTATATGTTATATCATGAAATTTGATATCTTTCCTAGTAACTTTCTCCCCATCCCAGAGAGGGGTCACAACGGACATTCCTTTCACCCATACGATGTCCGGTGTCAACTATCCAAAAGGGGTTATGGGTAATAAGAGATTTTGGTACAGAGCCAAGGGAGATGATTTATTTTAGTATTAGTTTTTACGTAGATGAATATTTTCCTGATAAATCCTGAAACAAAATATTATTTCAAATTTGTTACAGTCAAATTATACATCAGGCTTACATATAATTTACGAATTATTAATTTAACGGCAATATTTTATAATTAAAAAATGGAATCATTTAATTTCAAAAACTGATTTCTGCACTTTGATATTCAAAATATTATTGTAATTGCTGGGCATATAAACACGAATTTTAAAATAATGATACTAAAAATATTCATTTAAATCAGTAGGGCCGTGGGTAGCCTAGTGGTTAGAGCATCGGACTCCAGACCGGAAAGCCTGGATGCCAGTGGCGTAACAGAAAATAATTGCCCCCCCCCTGCAAGGTCAGGTCTTGGGCCCCAAGCCAATATATATATATATATATATATATACTTGCTAGAAAAAGTCTGCGTCCATGAACAACGAAAAAAAAAATTTATAAATCAGAATTTGAAAAAAAATTTTAAAATTATATTTTATTTAGTTCATTCCAAGTATTGAGAATAACAAAAGTAAACTCGGTTTTTTCAAAGATTTTAAAATAAAAACAGGTTTATAGCGATACCAACAATAATCAAGTAGAAAAAGTCTGCGTTCACTGTTTTAGTAGTAATTATAAAAATTATTTAAAAAGGATAATGAGCTATTTAATAGCTGCAGTGGCGTAACGGAAAATAATAAGGCCCACCCCTTCGCAAGGTCAGGTTTTGGAACCCAAGCCAGATCTTACAAAGGATTACAAAATCAAACATAATGTACCGATGCCATCACCTAAAAATATTTAAACATTAAACTTATAACTGAATACAAAATCAACCTGAGTCTGAATAAACGAAGTAAACAACCTTTAACATTAGAGAGTATTTATGGTATTTATTAAAATGGAAAATCTCTCTAACAACAGTCGAAAGATAACCTGGTAACTTAAATAAAAAAATGCATTAAGAAAGACACGAAAACTGTAAAATAATTTTCGTTTTCAAATTCTTGCCAAAGAAAAAAGGTATCGCTTACCTTATTCTTTACGACTCCTTTTCTTTAGATAGAGTATCCTTACCAGCTGAAGCGTCCGAAATTGTGTTTTTTCTTGTGAGTTAATTTTCATTTCCATTATTTGTTAATCAGGTTCACTAGCATTACTATTAATAGTACTTGCACAAGATTATGCACTAGCAGATATTAAAAGTTTATCCAATTTTGCACATTTACTATTTATATTATATTCTTTTTCCTTTCGAATTTTTCGTTTTTGAGAAACATTCAAAGCTTTTTTTTAACTCCACTCATTTTAAAGCCGCGTTTCTTCTTGTACAATTGATAAAATACCATTTTTTGATCCAGAATATTAAATTCCGATAAAAAAAAAATACAGTTCTAATTATGAAAGCGAAAAGTGAGATGGAAATGTTTTTATCGTTAAGGAATACACCCTAAATTTAAGTGCATTCAATATAAAAATAGTGATGCCTGTTCTATATGAAAACAATTTTGTGAAACGTTTCTCATTATGCTTTATTTGATTGAATACTCATAAATCTGACCAAATAATTATTTAAATGCTATTCATGGTTTTCCAAGTATCGTAATACTATTTCACATGAAAAAAGCATAACCGATGTACGTTATTACCGACTTCGCTAAAAAAAAAAAATGAAATACATGAGGGGAGGGGGAACTAAAGTTGCCAATAAGTTACTCTGCAACTTCGGTGGAAAGTATAAATCATGTCTTGTTTTCTCTCTCTATTGCTAATGTAAACTGTACTATACTATTAGTGATTATATTCCTAGCATTATATCCCCGATTCTCCCATCTGACTTTTATTTTTATCTATCAGTAATTTGGGTTTGAAAAAACACCACTAAAGAAAAGTATCTCTCGTCGCTGGGATTACAGTACATCAAACAAAATGTTTTTTGATTTGGTTATTGGATCAAAGATATCTAATGAGCGCATTAAAATTTTGAATGACATTAGATCGCTAATTGGAAAATCCCTTAAAAGTTGGATTTTAAAAAATCGAAAGCGAATTTTGAGAAAATCTACATGAAGGGCGTCAGTCAGGCTTTGGGCCGCCTAGAAGCCTTGCCCCCCCCCCTCCGCAGTTCGGGGGTGTACGTTACGCCACTGCTGGATGCCCGATGCCACCAAATGACCTCCGAGTACACACGGAGTACGTGCTCGTTAAATCAGTGAGTCCGAATGGTGTCGCTATCTATGGTATTGTACCGAGCAAAATCGTACCGTCACCTTCATGGGGCTCAAAGCTTAGGCTAAAGAGAGGCGTAAAATTCTAGCCCTTAGCCATGATGAATTTCGTGGAACTTAATCTGATGTTACTGTTAATCAGGTGGCATAAGCAGTAGCAACAACTACTACATTTAAATCAGAGGTTCCCAATTTTTTCTAACCCGTGAACCCTTTTTTCAGTCAAAACTTTCCCAAGGATCCGTAAGTGAAAAAGCTACATAAACGCATAGTAAAAATTACAAATTTAAAAAAAAAAAATATATTGAAGAAATATTTATTGAAATTATAACTTCTGTTTAAAAGAGAGAGAAAAGAAAGTTAATGACATGGATGAACTTCATGAGATGTTAGGAGTGTATTTATGTCCGTCTCAATATTTGTGAGTAGCAACCGCAAACCTCCACGAGCACTAGTTTTTAGTCGGTTTCTTTCTTTCTTTCTTTTTGTATGAAGAGGTTTCTTTCGGCATTGATTCCACCTCCTACCAAATTGGAAGACAAAAAAGTAGCCAATAACTTCTTAAGAGAAAAAGGGCTTAACACCCAGTCAGGAATATCCAAGCCAGCTATTCTTATTTATTTAAATCTTTTCATGAAATAAAAATGGATATAAAAATTCTTTTATCTTATATTAAACTTTGCTCGAATCCCTTGCCGTTGTTCAGGGACTTCCAAATCAACTTTAATTTTCCTCGAACCCCCTGAATAATATCGGAGATTCCTGGGGATCCATGGGGACCACTTTAGGAATCTCTGATTCAAACGATAAAATGACATAGTTTATTGTCTTGAGAATAAGGAAGCCCTTTAAAAATGATAAACCCATTAAAAAGGGAAATTATTCAGTAAACAGTGGTTTGTGTAATGAAAGATTAAAAATATCTACTGAATTTCTCTTTCTTTCTAATTACAAATAAGAAAATAATACTTTTCTTCAAGAAAGATATTGAAATACTTTATAAGAAACTTCTTAGAATAAAATATCCTTTTATAAGAATAAATCCTTAGAATAAAAATTTAAAACAGAAGTTTTAAACACACACACAAAATAAATGAAAAATTTCTTAGATAATTTTTCACAGTCCAGTGAGCGTTACCTCAAAAAGTATGCCCAAATCTACACGACTTTGAAGGCAATTCAGAATTTAGTAAACTAAAAAAATACATAACAGAAGAAAATGTATCGGAAATACAAACGTCTTTTATTCCACTATTTCATTTTCAATGCATTTTTTAAAAATTATTATCTTAGATCAATTGGCATATTACGGGCTTATCTATTATAAAGATAACTAACATTGCTTTATCGTTTCCATTCGAATACACATGCAAAGAATAAAAAAAGAAAACCACATCATTGCTGTTGCCATCTAAAGCTAATATCTCATTACTCTGAAGACTCTCGGGTTCAAGCGCTATCTAGCGGAGGTTATCAGCGATTTAAATAAAAACAAATATGACTTAACAGCCAACGGTGTGTCGGATAGCACCTCTTCAATCGTGCTAAGGCAAATCGTTTACGTTCAGTTTGTACAGGATATTAAAGTCATAAAGCATTGTAATTGGTTGCCGTCGACGTTCAGGTGCTATTATACCAACAGTTTTCGGGACACAAGATCAACAAGATCTGCTCAATCTAACCTCGCCCCCCCCCTCGTTCTGCTCATTATTTATAGGCAGGGGGAGGGAGGGCAAATGAGTGGGCGTGGACTAGAGAAACATCGTTTGCTTATGTAGTTATACCGCGAGTTGCCTCAGGGTGAGTGAAGTTGAGTAGTTTTTAAAAATTATTTTTTAAGAATTTTTTTTCCTCTTCGTTCCAGGGTCGTAGTGTTATAAGATGTGGGAATTCCTCGGCTCTCGATTTGGAAGAAATTAAGAAGAGATTTTTTGTTGTTATTGTTGTTGTGTTCCTTGAACTCTGCCTTGCTGGTATGTGTTTGAGCAAAGTAAAATTTTTTTTCTTCTCTATGAAAAAATGTTGATGGTTTTTGCTCGGATCGAATATATTTGAGGCAGCAATAGTCTATGATAAAAATATCGATGATTTGTACAAAGAAAAACTGCGTGATGGATAGTTTATATAAGAAAAATTCTATGAAATATACATTTTCACGAGGAAATTACTATTTCACAGCAAATTTGTTTTCCGAAGTTTTTAACGTGTTTAAGTATTATTGATGGGCTTAATTCGTGTGACGTCATAGTCACGTGAAAAATGCACAATCACGTGTTTCCAAGCAGTTTTTACATATCTCTACTACCAATTTTTGTTTTTTATAGAGACTTTAGTTTAACAAAATGCATTTTTTAAAAATTATATTATCGCACAAACGTAAACAAATTGCATTAAATTTTTTTTTAAAAAAAAGAATTTTTTTTAAAATTTTACTTTAAAAAAAATGTTTTAAGGAATCTAAAAACTTTCTGAATACTTGGACTACTCTTGAACTTTATAATTGGAAATTTTTTGCTCTGTCTCTTTTAACTTTCGATTAGTAGTCTCTACCTTCTTAATTTCACCACTAGGGGCGCTGCTGTCATTTGCATTAGACCCGAAGTAGTAGCTTTACTATACCGTATTACCAGGGGTACACACAACCTTTTTTTCTGCCGCATACATATGTTAGCTATTTTACGCGGGCCGCAACATGAGGATTAATGAAGGGGGAGGGGGATAAATGCTTTAAGACCAAGATAACATAGAAAATTTAAAATTTGGAGATTGATCAAAGTATTAAAACTCCTATTTTGCCTTTTTAAATTATTATTTTTTTTTATTTTTATTTTTGTCACTGGATTTTTCTAAATTGGAAGCATTTAAGAATCGCTCGTTCACAATTTCTTCATCAGTAAACGGTTTCATATGATTACCAATGATACAGCAAATTTCATAGGGTGCTTTTGCTATCGCTGCGACATTACCACTGATAAAACACTTTTTTGCTGCTGTGAAGATTATTCAAGAAAGCCTATATTTATCCTATCTTGTAAGAGATCTTCGAGGAAAAGTGTCATTGAACAATTCCTGTTTATTGGTATTTTTTAAATACACTTTTGTGACAGATCGAACACTAACTGATTCATGCTTGTTTTTCACTACAAAATAGTCAACATCCCAATCGTCTTGAAACAATCTATTTTCTTCAAATATTTTTGCTTGCAAGATATGAAAGATAGTTAAAAATTAGTTCCACTCATAAAAGGGCCGCTACTCCACTGTTGTCTTTTATCACTAATCACAGAAAATATATATAGAATATATATATATATATATCGGCAGCAAAAAGCAAAATTGATATTTTTGATTTTTTAACAAAAAATTCCCCCCACCCCCAAATTTTCATAAATAAATGAATTTCTCAAAGCAAAGGGCTATGACCGGGCCACTTAAAAAGGCCCGGTGGGCCGCAGGTTGAGTATCGCTGTCGTTAACTCACTTGCGGTGAAGGTCTTTCCATTTGCAAATATTTTCAGTTGAAAGGGATTTTTCTAAGCACCCTGTATAAAGCTCTACTATTCATTAAAACTGAAAATTATATATTTATGCATGACAACTTTGTTTTGCAAAACTCTCTTTAAACTTTTATTATAATATAATAAAATAATATTAAAACATTTCATATTTTTATTTTTTGCTCCTACTAGATTATGAATATATTCTATTGTCTACTATCTGGGTTCCACGACATAATTTTATACTTGTTAGCACAATGTCTTGCAAAACAAAATAGTTTTCTAATGGAAAATACACCATATTACGTTTGTGGGGGAAAAACTCTTATAATAGAGGAGAGGAAACAATTTATCAACATATCAACAGATTCGATGTGTTAAAATCTAAATTTAAGCAAGAACAGTTCCTAAATTTTGCATCGCAATTCATGCAAAATACACAGTGTATTTTTCACACAGCTATAAACATTTTAATGCCATTGAAGAAATTGTGTTTTAGTGAGAAATATTTCTCAATGTAAGTGACTATAAAAACGAAATATTGAAACAAATGAAACTCAGAATATGTAATGCGATTGCATTTTTACAGTTCGTATGAAAAAAAAGCAAGCACATATCCCAGATACTAATTATAATGATATATCCAGGTGACACTTCGATCACACATAAATATTACTAATAAATATATTACATTAAAAAATAAGATATAGAATTTTTTAATAATAGATACAATATATTTTAATTGCTTTACGTGAAGTACCTATAACATGAAATTATCTCCTTTAAATATTACTTTAGTCGCCCATCCGGTAAAGTGGCTAGCGGCGCTGACTGCAGTGTCGTAGGGCCTGGGTTCGAATCCCGGAGAAGGCATGGATGTATAGTGTCTTCGCGGCATGGTAGTACTCTAAATAGCCGTCGAGCCACAAGTCCTCTCGTGAGGTTGGTGGAAAGGAAAGAGACGTTGGAGGCCCCTGACTACCCCCAGGGTGTTCTCCCTCAAAATTGGGGTGGAACCAAATCAAAACGTACTGTCACCTGCATGGTGCTCAAAGCTATGGCTAACGACAGGCGTACAATCTAGCCCGATGCCAGGACGTGTAGTGTTATGGGGTTGATGCGAGTTAAATCTGTCCGTATGGATGCCACGGTAGCATAGTTAGTAAGGCTACAGACCAGTGGCGCACACAGAAATTTTTCAAGGGGTGGGGCCTAGGTCGAAAGGGCAACATTCTCGTATCATATCCCAATACAGCGCCAAACATATTCTTTTGATTTGTTGATTACCCGGAACAAGAAACAGTAAATAATAAATCATTGAATAATTCATTAGCAATAATTAATCAAATAAATTATTAATTAAAAGTAATTAAATTTTACGTACTGTATACATAAAATTATAATCGGTCGGGAAAAAAAATCAAGGGCTATGGGGAGAGGGGCTCCGGACCCGTGGATCATCCCCTTGTGTGCGCCACTGCAATAGACCCATAACTGATAGATCAAAGGCTCGAGTCTTTTTTGAGTCTTTCCAGGAGGTGTAGTGTAATGAGGTTGGTGCGAGTTTTATCTGCCTAGGCATCGAATACATTTTCTCCAGGTTGGCGAGAGTGAATGTCGAAAGAAGAGTGCCGACTCAAATATCGACCTTGTCTTTTGATAGTGGTTCGGAATTCCAATGCAAATTGGTTGTACTTAGGGGACCGTGGTTGTTTAAGGGTTATGGTCACAGATTCATAGCTAATGTGTCATGAGCTGGAGTCCTAGTGCCCCCGAAGACTGTGGCCGCGGTGACCTAGTGGTCAAGGTAACAGACTCGTGGCCAGCATGTCATGATCTCAAACCTTGAGCCACTGAAGAACCGGCGTGTAGAGGCTGATGCAATTTCATCTGTCGGGGTTCAAATGTCCTCTAGTTGGTGTGGTGTGAAAGTCAGGAGAGGGTGGTGCCAGCTCAGGTATCATCTCACCACTTGGCCATAGTTCAAAATTACGAGGTCCGCTGTCAATAGCCCCCGTGTTGCTTTAATAAACACTTCTCTCACTCTTTTCAGTGCCAAGTCTTGCAATGAGTTTGATGTGAGTGAAATCTGGTGGGGCGTCGATTACATGTCATCAGGTTGGGAAAAGTGGATGTCGAAAGTAGGGTGTTGACTTGAATGTTGACTTCGTGATTTGATCGTGGTTTATAACTACGATGTACAGTGCCGCACGCAGGGGGGTCTCCGGTCCGGACTCCCATAGCCCTTGAATTTTTTTCTTTTGATTATAATTCTATGTATATAGTACGTAAAATTTAATTAAGTATTTTTTATTAATAATTAATTTTATTAATTAATTTTAATTATTTATTCTATAATTTTTTTTCTTTCTGTTTTTAGTACCCCAAAATCGATAAAATCAAAAGAATATGTTGGGTGGCGTATTGGAGCATGATACGAGAATGGCGGTCTTTCGACCCTGGACTCTCCCCCCCCCTGAAAAATTCCTGTGTGCGCCACTGACGATGTAAATTGATTGTATTTAGGGGACTTTTGTGTTGGAAGTAGAAAAGAATGGCCGCTAAAGCCTTCTGTTTGTAAAAACAAATAGAAAATTTATTTCGGAACATTTTTCTCGTCCAAAAAATGTTTATGTTCCCTGGCATATTAATTGTGTAGCCTGAAATATATATGTAAAACTGGCTGTCTGTTAAAAATTTTCCAAAGCTTGGGTATTTTTAGATTGGGAATTTTACTCTAACCCACTACAGTAAGGGAAAATAATATGTCTAGCTAAATATTTTTTCCTGTTGTTGGGAAAAAAGTGACGCTAAAATGAATTATTAGTCATCAGTATTAAAATAAATTCATCAAAATAATTGTTACATAACAAAAAGAATTGATTAACAATGTTTAAGAAAATATGCGACATTATATAAAAGGTCAAGATCAAATCAGGACTTTCAACAAGGATGCATCCTGACGACACTTTCCCTGAAAAAGTATTCCTGAGAAAAAAACTTTCCTTCCCAATCAGGTTTCCCACACAAGCCGCGTCCCCATTTATTTAGGGCCGCCCCTGGCTAACAAGGCTGTCAAGAAAGGTCGTGATGAGTGCTTGCCTCCCCCCTGCCTTCCCCTCGGCCCTTTTTAGGGGCGTGAGGGCCATTAGCATAGCGAAACGAGGTGCCAGAAGATTTATGATGCGATTCGCGCAATGCTCACCTTAGCCTAGCGCCTGTTCTTGTCATTAACGATGGCTCCCTCCCCTTGATGAAACACCTGGGACGCTTGGCCCCAAGAAAGAAAAAAAGTGGATTTAGAAAACATTAGGCAAAGAAGGGTGGGCAGTAGAATGAAAATAGTTGAGGGGGGGGGATGAGAATGGCTCGTGTTTGATCCTCCAAGATATTCTTAAAGACTACTTTTAATGCAAATATTTTTCCGACCTCTTTTTTTATTCACTTGATGATATCTTGGTTTGAGATCTTGAGTGAGAATGCTGATTTATGTACAGAAATATACGAAAAATTTTGTGAGGCCTTATTTTTTTTCTGAGTTGCTTTTCAGCGGAGTTTTTATCATAATGGATATTTAAGGTGAAGGGGTGGTGGTTGGATTTTAATCGGTGAAAATTTGTGAGTGTAAGATTTTTGACAAAAAAGTGTAACAAGTTCAGAGATTAGTAAAGCACTTGACCTAGAATAGTTTTTCTAAATTTAGATTTGGGGAAGTTTTGTTTTTTAAACTGACTCTTCAACTTCCCTATCAAAGATAACATTTCAGACAAATTTGTTTTTTCCCCCAGAATCTTTCTTAAAAAAATCATCAGTATACTTAATAATTTAGCATTTTTTTGTGTGATTAGTTTATTTGGTTTCTTTTCAATTAACATTGCATTTAGAATAAAGAAGCACAACGAAGGTAACTGGCTTGAAATTCGTAATTTAAAAAATTACAAATGCTGGACATACAAAACAATTTAAGTTTTATGTATGGAAAATAATCGAGAAATGAATGCCATAACATTCAAAACAAAGTGCAGGAATTTCTGACCGTGAGGCCGTGGGTAACCTTGTGGTTAACCAGACCGGAAGGCCTGGGTTCGATCCCTGATGCCACCAAATACTCGCCGAGTACAAACGGAAAATGTGCTCGTTAAATCTGTGAATCCGAATGGTGTCTCCATCTATCGTGAGCAAAATCGTGCTGTCACCTTCATGGGCTCAAAGCTTAGGCTAATGACAGACGTATCTCTAACCCGTTGCCATGATGAATTTCGTGGGTCTCGATCTGACTACGTCAGACAGGTGGCATAAGCAACAACAACAGTATTAGAGGCTATAACAGTACCATTGGGAATAATTGAAACAGTTAAAAATGTTAGGATGCAGACTTCATTTTCGTTGACGAGGTTTAAATTACGTTTTGTTTTGGTTTTTTTTACTAAGAAAACGCTCAATAACATAAGGGGGGTTATTGACTGTGGACCTCATAATTTTGAACAATGGCTAAGGCTGTTTTCGCTGTATGCACTAGTAAACAAGAACTTAATGTGGAGCACATTTTTGGACAAAGAAAATACCTCAATTTGTATAAAAAAATTTGACATTGTAACTCATGCATTTGTTTATAATATAGTGTTTTTAAAATCTCAAAATATTTCATAAGAAATTAGTTTTTCCTTTTAACATGTAAAGAGATAGCCCATTTAGCATTATGGTATAGGATAAAAATGTGAAACACATTTTAAAGGGAAAAAAATGTGTCAACTCGTACAAAAACGAGTAGTGTGATAGAATTAGTGATTCTTTACAGGATAGTGAAGACAGAATATAATATTAATGTTGGAGCACTTTTATATAGGAAAAATATTCCGAATTTGGGTCACATTTAACATTAGCCGAAAATAGCCTAAAGTAATGAGGACAACACCCGAGTTGGCATTCTATTTCAAACACATTTTCTGTAGAAAACTCTTTAAAAATATTCTTCTAAGGTATTACTCTCCGTGATTAGATAAACAGAGGTAAAATTTAAAAAATGTGACAGGAAGGGCCAGACATCTTATAAAATATAAAAATACCAGCTATACTTCGCAAAATAAGTGGCAAATACAGAAATAATATAGAAATATCTGGGGATTATAAGCCTTAATCGCACAGTAGTTAACAGTGAGCTATATTAGCTATGGATCTTGTGGTATCAAACGATGGATAGATGGAACATTTGATTGGCTGATTTTATTGGCGCAAATGTCATATAAGGTCAAGTTGCACCAAGAATTTGGTAATCAACAATTAAGCAAATGTGTCTTGTAAATAAGTGCTGCTTGATTTGATTTTTATTAAGATCGCATTTTGATGCAATACGATGATAGTCTAGTTTTCGTGATCACAGACATGTGACGGGCTTGTCTGGGCTCGAGCCCTAGTGCTACTGAAGAGCCTCCGTGTAGAGAAGCTGATGTACGTTAAATCTGTAGTGACCCGAGTTCATCCTGTGGAAGCTCAGAAAGAAGAGTGCCAACTTAGGTGTCGTCCTCATCACTCGCCAATAGCCATCGCTATAAAAGTCCCTCACAGAAGCAACACGAGGATCAGTTAAGTGACGAGGATTCCTGAGCTTGCACCCAACTTCCGCAACACGCCAAGGGAGGACTGAGCCACGACAGATTGAACATGCAAAAGCCCCTTTTCATGGTGGGTCTTAAATGGCATTCGAACTCAAACCCGCGATTTGACAACGGTCGCCTTGAGTTTATGACCATGACCACATGGCTACCGCAGCTATAAATAATTGCTGCTAAGCCGGCTGGGTTGTCGCTGGCCTTGTACGCCTAATGTTGCGGGTTCGACCCCGGCCCAAATCGGTGGATTTTCGTGATGCAGAAAATCGACAGCACCCATGTTGCATGATTATGTGACATATAAAAGACACTTGAGTGCCTGTTTAGCTTGGTCGCTCTCGGCAAAATTAAAATCCGAAGTACGGCTCAGGTGCCTCCCTCTAGGAAGGAAACTGGGCGTCAAAATTACCTGCGGTGATTGGCATCTGTATATATGGTGCCGCACTGAAAAGAGAGATTATTTCGGGGAATTAACTAGATCTGCAATGGTAAAACACCAATCCACAGCCCATTAGAAATTTTTAAAAAAATTGCTGTCAATGTATGTTTGCAACGTGAAGGGAGGAAAACAAGGATATCTTTTATTGTCAACGAGGAGAGCTGAAAATAAGGAAAGGTCGTTGAAATATTATGGAGACGATTCTCCGTTTTTACAAAAAAAAAACAGTAAACTTCGTGGAAGACTGCAGATTTTCAAGTATCTCGTGGCCGTTGATTCTGTATTTACCTTTAGAAGATAAATTAAATTCTTGAGTTCTGACATTTCTTGAACTACTATGCCAAGGAATGTCGTTTACGAAATTTTTACATTCATGCCACTATTTCTGCCAACAATCATTGATAAAATATAGGTCCGAGGCCAAGATCCTTTTTACCATGAAGCCTGTAACCTTGCCACTAGGATTCTTAGGTACCCATTTCAGCTGTAAAATATTTATTTTTCTGCAATGGTTCGTCATTGTTAACTGATACATTCGCATAATTTCCAGGCGTAGAGTTCATTTGAATATCTATACATACATGGGCTTAGTATCTTTACAATTAACATAGTTTACTATCAGAAGATATATTTTGAATACATAAATTATATTCTTAAGCCTTTCCTAGTCCACTCCAAGAATATGAATCAAGTCTCATTCCTAACTAGGTATAAAAAAAGGTAGGTAATTATTTCCTTAAATATATTTTTAAACTAGATATTTATTACTTCGCTATTTAATAATAAGTTATCACAAACCTTTCATCCTCCGTTAAATGCATCACAAATTGTTTAGAAACATTTATTTCTTTATTTAAATGCTTTTATTTCTATTAGAAACAAATACACACAGGAAAACCTATTATATCTCTATTTTCGGGTATTTTTTTTCCGTCGCGAAGACCGTGATAGCTTAGAAATCAAGGTTGCAAACTCCATGGAGTGAAATAATCGAATAGAGATGTGTGGGTTCGAAAACTTATTCTACCAAATACCATATAGTTGAATAATAGGCAGTACTGTATATTAAATTAAGCTATCAGCTATTGTGTCGCCCTCGTCACTTGACCTCGGCTCAAGATTACGAGTTGTACTTGTGTAGCTTCAAAGTGCAGCTTTAAAAAAAACCGATATGTGATATCGAAATTGTTTCGGATTTCTGTATTTGATTTGTGAAACTTACTTTTCCATGAAAAATGGCTAAAAGGAATACTGAATTCATTCCTGTCGCTTATCGGTAAAATATCTTTTAAAACTGAAACATCCATTTTCGATCCTCGGTACGCTGCGGGTGAAAAAGGAAATCGGGGCAATGACTGAAAAGATTAATCGAAATTCTTTTAATAGATTCGAGGAAGATGTGTCGGCAGAAATTTGAAAAAGGAAAGAGTGAAATTAACGGAAAATTAATCTGAGCAGAAAAAGACTAAATAATAATTTTGTGTTGTATAAAACATTTTTGCATGACTGTAGGTACGAACTAAAATTACAGGGTAACAACAAAAACGAACGACGAAAGTAATGAACATTATTAATGAAAGCATATTTTAGCTGAAGAATATGAACTGTGTAATTATCTAATTAATCAGTTTGCTTCGCTAATTGTGCAATATGATGTGCTAAGAAGGTCTATTTAAGAAATGACTGGGCATATATTAATCACATATGTAAAATATTTCAAATATGTTGTCATTAATCCTTTTAAGGTTGAAAGTACGTACTCGAATGTAAATTATTCCATATATAAATATCTTTAAAATCGGTCTATTATGTATTTACGCGTATAGTTTTAAGTTATCATTCTTATAAGATTATAGCTCCTTTATTTTAGAAAAAATAAGACTTGGACTTAAAATATTTTTTTTTTCAGAATCCCTATAATGCCAATGCCAGGGTAAGGGGCAGCCTAATTTTGGTTAAAAACAATATAGAAAATCTTTTCTTGGACTATTTAGCATGTTTAATATTATTTGTAATATATCTCTAGCAATTTCTTGGTAGGAATAGTTTAAATGTCTGCCAAGAATAATTTGAGTTAAATTGAATTATATTAACGACTCACTGCAAAATAATGCAAGGGCTTTTGGTGCCGTTTTCGTAAAATAATAACAAAGTCTTATTTTTGGCATTTTACTCTTTCGAGCATGTCCTGGTTCTCTTAAAAAATGTAAATGAAATGAAAAATTTCTCATTTTTAAAGGGGGGGGGGAGTTCTTTAAATGTGTTTTGTTGGAAATCTGTTCGTTTTTTTTTTATTATTGGAGTAGCAGTTTTTAGTATCATGAAGAGTTCTGCCTTTTTTTCTAATTTTTTTTTTATCATTGACTGTTTTATTTTATCACGAAATGTACCCAAGTTTTCATCGAAAAATACACAAGTCGTAGTATTTAGCTACGAGATGTGAATTACAGAGAGAATAGGAATATTCATTAACTTGAAGGGTACATCATCAAATAAATATTGCAAAGTATCTCAACTTTTATTGATAGCTTTCTTGAGACAATCCACAAAACCAAATATTTGGAAAGATAGAATGAGTTACTCTAGATAGAAAGATAGAATGAGAATCTCTTTGATTTTCATAGTAATAAAACCTTAATACTGTGAGACGGTTTTAAATTTGAAAAGATTAATCATTTTTGATAAGAAATCGAAAGATTAACCATTTTTTTCAAGATTAAAACTTTTTAAAAGATAAGTAACCATCTTTTACATTTTTATCGAAGCGGGCTTGTCCCAGACGAAAAAAACTACCCAATTTGGATTAAATTATGTTTTCTCTCTCCTACGCGAGCATGATAAAATAAATTTAACTCAAAACTAGCTGATATGCACTTATAATAACCTAATTTTGTTATCTGCAAGAACTAATTCTAATATAGATGACTAGGTAAAAAAAAAGTAGTTATTCAAAAGCCACATTAAGTAAATACTAAGCTTTTAACAATTACTTTGAATTAAATGATTTAGGTTGCACATTTTTATTTTATGTGCCGAACCTAATTGATTGAACTTGTAAAAAGTTTATTAACAATGAAACCTAAATTTGTACTTGCGTCTTATTTCTCGTATTACTTTTAAATTTCGACTTCATGGACTTGCATTAAAAAAACGTGATATTTGAGTAAAAATCCCATAATAAGTCTATTAGTAAAAATTTTTTCACTTTTGCTTTTTTTTTTGGTGGAAGTCGCACGCACAATTATTTTTTTATCGAATAGTGGCACTCTTCTCAAAAAGGTTGGCCACCCCTGATATAAAATATTGGGGAACTTTTTTTTAATTGACACCATATTCAGAGCCACTTATAGTTGTATCTAATAAAGGAAATTGCACCGAACTTGGTATGAAGACGAATAAGGATGTAGAAAGTAAGATTCCGTAAAGGAAAAAAAAAGTTCGAAAAATTTCCGATAGGAGTATTTATGGCGCTTTAAATAGCACAAAATATTTTAAAAATAATAACGCATACAAAGTAATAGTTTAATGTTAAATTTTATGTATTTCATTAACCTGGCCATCCAAGAATTGGATCACATTCAATATGACCACTGTTCTCAGAAACTACACCTTTCATTCTCTGCACAACATTTCCTAGACCTTACGTAACATGTCACAAGGAATATTACAGTCTGTGATATACGTACCAATAATAGTCCCCTGTGAACTAAATTCAGTGGCGCAACGGCCCATAAGGACCAAGGCCTGCCCATAAGGACGGGCCTGCCTTGCCCGTCTCAGTTTTCGTGATCTTGGGTACTGAGGTACATGAATAGATGTTCCGGTCAGGTGCTCAGATGCGAGACCCCACTGTTTAGTTCCCAAGCTAGCTTGGTACTCATCTATCGACTCACTGAAGAGATGAAGTTGCCCAGCGCAATACGCTACCACTCAGCCATTGGGCTTCGGTTCCGTGTGATCTGCGGTCAAATACAGTTGCAGCATCTATTATTTCTTCTGGCCTAGGCTTACGTATTATACCTGAGCGGATTGTCAGTTACTTTCTTCGAGCTTTTTAATAATTCTTTTCAAAGCATCAAGCGATAAAGCCCCCTTGCGTAGCTTCTGTTGGGCTTTAAACTAACGAGATGTGGATGATTAAGTAATACGGCTTTATTAATAACATGAGTCATATATTCACCTGCATATTCAGTTGAGAATATTTCTCTCGGAACTGTCTACAGATCTGTTTTTATAGTCTAAATTACTGGCGTGACTTTCGCATATGAATCTAGGAATTTGTATTTTGCTTTGAAACCCGTTTTTATGGTGATTCTCGGTTTCGTAAGCTACAACAGCGCTATGAGTACCCTTACCGGTGACTTTCTGAACTCATTGTTTTTACGGAATCTTATTCTCCATGTCGTCATTGCTCTCCATTTCAAGTTTAGTACCATTGCGACTGTTAGATATCGAGCTACTTGTGGCTCTGAACAGTTAATTAATAATTAAAAAAATAATCCGGTATACGACCACAGCAATTTCTCTTAAGATTTATTTCTATGAAATAAAGAATATACTCAGTTTTTTCGAATTCTGAAATCTCTGAAACAGTAAACATGTTATCATGCATCTAAAATTTAAAATTACTTGATATTTATTGAAAATAAGCGATGACTCAAATGTTTTCGTAACTGAATGTTGAAAGGATGACATCTTGATAGTTTCTAATTTTACCAACGATTCAAAAATCCACTAGCACACCTGCATATACTGGGAAATTGTCACTCAAGGGCAATAAATTCTCACACAAGTAGAAATATATAGTATAAACATATTCTGTTCTCTATACACATCGTATGCACTTGCTTCAAATTCTTTTTCTGACATCACAAGGCCGAATACTCTCCCCGATTCCTCACATCACTTCATTTCCGACAAGCCAAAAAAATCGTCAGACAGTAAAACCAACACCCTTATGTTAAAAACCAAGCTATCTACAGCAACTAATTCAAAAGTGAAATTAGCATAAGTCGTAATGTACTGTACATACAACATCACCACTTATTCTATTCCCATAGTTTTTCCGACTACTGAAAGGGGGAAAGGGTCACGGATTGCCTTTCCCTGCCCCCTTCAGACACGCCCATATCCCTCTCACGGACAAATAAGCTGCCAGTCAATTCGGCAAGTGTGGAACATCTGCGGCATCCCTTGTTTGTTCTAGGAAGCCCGATGAATTTCACACTCATCGGCTCATCCCCCCCCCATCATTTACAAGCCCCTCTCTCGGCGAAAATAATAATTGAACTGATTTTCCAGGTGTCAATCATAGAGGATAGATATTCCTCCTTGTCTACTGGGCTTCTAATTTTTGTATTTGTTTTTCTGTTTCTTGGTTCTTTATTTGTTTTTTGCTTGTTCTTTTTTTCTTGTTTTGTTTTGATGGAAGTTTTTTTCCCCTTGGCTTTTACTTGATTGCTTTTTGTCGATGGTGGTCGGTTGGGGTTGCCATTTATTGGCTTTTATCATTTTTGTTTTGCCGCCTTGGCAATAAATATTCTCATCTTTGAATGAGTATTTGACTACTGACATGGTTTAAAGATAGATATAACTAACATAGATGCAGGCATGGCCCTTGCCCTCGGTGGTGGCCTCATTTCGTTCTCGACTCTGTCTTCAGGTCATGGTCCGGATAATTTTAATGGTCAAGCATTATTCCCTTTCTGTTCAGTTTTCAGAAGTGAACTAATAGCCACCGACGCGGGACTTGAGGCCATTCTATCTAAGAAGAATTACGGTGATCTTTGGATTATATATCCGATAGCCGTAGTTCACTTCAACACCTTTACAAATGGTTTATTGTTGGCGACAAAACCATAGTCTCCATCTTATACAAACTGAAACGCATATCGCTACACCATGATATTCATTTTCAGTGGATCCCATCCCACGTCGAACCTTATGGCAATTAAATGGTAGACAAACTAGCAAAGGAGGGCTGTAATCTTTTAACTCCCTCTACATCCACCCTTACCTATCTGGAATTATACTCGTTAAGAAAATCTCAAAATTTGGTGGAGTGGAGGGCGCCTCCCACTCATCATTGGTATGCGGGTAATAGACCCGGACTGGCCCTAGCCCTCAAGTGTGACAGATGCTCCCAGACTACACTTTCTCGTCTTGCTAGTGGTCACATCAAGTGCCTTTCATTCTTAGCGAACAAGAGGATCTTCCCCATCTGTGCAAGGGGTCAAGATCACCAGGCTTCCCCGGAGCACATAATGCGTTGTATGGATCTCACAAGCAAAGATATCTACACGGATCCCCTTCTTGTGCTGGACTTTTCGAGAGTCAAATATTTAACTGATCTTGTCTGACTTCTCGTGAGACCCTGGAGGATTAGCAGCAACAACAAATATTATTCCCGTACATATTCTACGAAAAAAAGGCAATTTCAAACTGCAAAAAAAGTGGCAAGACTGTATTATTATGTGATGACGTCCATGTCTAGGCATAGGCCTAGTACCATAAGCAAACATTCAATTCATTGAGCCGAAATGCGGCCACCGGTCGAGCCGGTTTGAACCTAGGTTTTCGAGATTGAGAGTCGTGCTCATTTATTTGTATCAAATTACAGTTTGAACGAGTATTTGACAATGCATGCTACTGTCTACTTTTAAAGATCTCAGGTAGAGCCTACTTTTGCATAGAGGCTCAGGGCCTAAAAATCTTGATTTCTCGTGGCCCAGGGCCTCTAAGAGTCTTAAGACATCCCTGGGTGTGGGACGAAGACTTCACGTCACTTCTCCACATAGAGACACCAAATAGGTGGAATGACCTATAGTTTAATTTTATATATTGCCGCAGTACATCTAATACGTCAGTGATTCCCAAAGTGGTCTATATAGACCCCAGGGGTCTATGACAGCGTGCAGGGGTCCAGGTCAGCGGGGGGGAAATTTGGGGGTCCATGATGTGTAAATGTGGGTCTACGATAGTGACTCTCATTAAACCAGATCATGACTAAATTTAAAAGAAAATTTAATCGTGGAAACCAGATGTACCTTTTTGACAGATTTATTTACTAAATTTAATGAAGTTAATTTGCAGTTACAAGGACCATCATTTCGGCGTTTCTTGCCGTAATTAAGTTAAGGAGTACAATATTGAACGTCCCGAATTTTTTTCCTATTTCTCAATTTGTCACACACAATCTACCCGGAAAAGGACGTTTTAACATACATTCAACATTTAAATGCCCTTTATTTAAATTTTGAAACTAAATTTGAGAATGCTTCGACTATATATATGGTAAAAAACTATAGTAGGCAGTTAATTAATAAGGTCACATTGAAAGAAAAACAAATGTCATATTACAAAAAGAACTGATCGAAATAGGCACTAAGATCTTAAAGTAAAATTTAGAAACTGATATCAGCAATTTTAGAAGCACTCCCATTAAAAGCATTTGTTTGTTGCTCAGTTACTTTATGTAACAGTTATTTTAAGTATTAATTAAATTTTAATTTGATTAATTAACTGTACTTCACTAACAGTTAGAAATTTAAATATTTTGAAGTAAATATAGCTCTATACCAGCTGGCAAAAAGACATTTAAGTTGATAAATTTGCAAAAATTCTTTATAAGAGGTAAGTAGGGTCTATCCCAAACCGAAAAACATGGCAAGGGGTTCATGAGATAAAGTTTGGGAACCTCTGTAATAAATAGTGACTAAGATTACTGTTTACTCTTTAAGTCTGATTGTCGTTCTTTCAGTGTAAAAAAAAATCCCTCTTATCCACCGTTTGAACGAGTATTGACATTGCATGCTATTTACTGTACTTTTAAACATCTGGGATAGGGCTTACTTTTGCATAAGAGCACATGGCCTCAAAAATCTTAAATTTTCTCTGGGCACAGGGCCTCGCAGAGTCTTAAGACGTTTTCGCGTGTATGTGGCGTTTTTGATTTTCAGAGGCTTTTATCTCAATTGTTTTTTTACCATATCAAGTTCACAAATTAGGTTTTTAAATTTTGGTTAATTATATGCAAATAAAATATCCAATTAAAATTTTTTGGATATTACACATAATTCTTTTTTAAGTTTCTATTTGCATTTTCAAGTATATAATACTTTGCACGCAATCACAATATAAAAGCATTCTTTTTTTTTAAAAAAGTAACCTGTTTCTTGAAATGATAGTAAAACATAATGATTTATTACAAATTTCAGGATATTAGTTTTACAAATATCAAATACATTAATTTATACTATAAGTAAAAAGATTCATAAATTCCCTGAATACAATTTTTATAAATACTTACTGTTTAAATATTATTTCCACAATAATAAAACTTATCACTTGATTAACTTGTTGATTATTATTTGTTATACATACTTATATATTTTAGGAAATATATCATTTTATATCTACCCTTTTAAAAGTTTATTATAAAATTAGTTCATCGCTGGTATTTTTTTTTTTTTTTTTTGATTATTCGGAAAGAAAAAAAAAAGACTTTTAACTGAAAAAGCTTGAAAAATTCATAATTTTAGTAGGTACTAATCTATTTTATTCCTAATAATGATATTAATAAGTAGTATTTATATATATATAAATTAAAACTTACGAAGTGTATACTTATTTTTATAGAAACAATTTTGATTTAAAATATTCTAGATAAAAAAAAAATACATAGAATTTAATCAAATATTGTGCATTTGGTTCCAAAGGATTAAAAATAGTTTTTAAAAGCACTAACATTTTTTGAAAAGTTGAATAAATATAAAATATAAATTATTTTAAAATATATCCCTATCCGTATGTGGAGGAAATACATAAAGCATTGCTGTACGGAATTTAAATTAGGAGTTTAGTTTGCAAATTTCCCCATAGATGGCAGCACGAATATAATTTTCCCGCTCACTAAAGAATTCAAATGTTGCTGGACATTTTCATTTCCTTGAAAGTGCGACTAGCGAATATTCGTTTTCTCCTGTTGGAGAAATTGCATACATTTCCAACAGCCTTTGATTTTGCCTACTGTTAAAATTTCAGGAACTCAAACAAACGCAATGTCGGAAAATTCTCGGGTATTTCTTGAAATGAGCTACTGAAATTAGAGAAGGATGTTTTTTAAAAAAATTGATACTCGACATGAATTATTTCGTAAGGATTATGACGATTAATACGGTTGATAATTTTATATATAAATTCAAATTTCAATATATAAATTTATTATTTCAATATTCAAATTTATATATAAATGTATTGATTTTATTTCTTTTATTTTTATTTTAAATAAAGAAACATTTAGTTATCTTTTGCAAATGTAAGAAAATTTTATTAATATTATTGATAACAAATCAGCAATTAAAAAAACAACAACCAAAAACAAAAAAAAAAAAAACCCTAAACAGCATGTCAAATGCAAGTATTAATGTGTACAATGGTTTTTTTATATTAATATTATTGGTTGGTTTCATTTTGATGAAAAATGTATGTATAAACTCATATAAAAAATATCTAGTCTTAATGGGGAATTTGTAATTTGATGAGGTTCGCCGAGCTTCGTGGTTGACGATGAACGAGTTGAGTCAGGAGTTCCAGTTCCGAATCTATCAAGAACCATCCTGTGAAGCTTCTTGTTAAGGGAAACTGTATGTTCTTTTTTGGATAAATAAGTAATTCGTTCCAATCAACTTTTGTTAAATCAAGCATATTTGTGTATTTACTTAAAATTAATTTTAACAAAAAGGAAATAAAAATAAAAATGACGAAATATTTTTTATTCTTTCATGTTGACAAAGTTAAAATAAAAAAATTAAAGTCCCTCAAAGTGTTCCCCCTCCCCTTTTTATTTCATGAATTGTTGAACTCACATACGCTTCCATTGGCACTGAACAGTCATGAAGGATTATTCAATTTATCTGGACACTTTCTTAATTACGCTTTTTTATCAATTCCTTCTTTAATGCTGATGAAATTTGAATTTTTTTTTTGAAGTGAAAACTTCTTTAGCGGCGTTGGGCACTTTTTGGTAGGGGAAAGTCTCATGGCTTCGCGTCACCGACATGCTCTGACTACCGCATGCGCAGTGTGCTATTCGCCTTGGAAACTTTTTGGATGGATGAAATCTGGTGCGTTCGCGTCATCGACATGCTTATAGCAGTATATCTGTAGCTATACAGCTGACTTATAGTGCTGTGTATATCTTATAAAAGAAATTGAATGGATTTAGTGAAAAGTTCAATGCATATATACTGTGCATTGTAAAATAGTGTTTTTGTTTGATTATTTTTTGAATCGTTTAATTGAAGAATCTTTGTGCAGTACAATAGTGAATACTAAATAAATATACTAATATTTTTAAGGTAAAAAATAAGTAACAGAAAATTATTTTAAATACTCGCATTTATTTTGGCGTTTGAAAATTAATGTTTTTTAAAATTATTTTAAATTTTCTTATTTATTCTGGCGTTTGAAAATTTTGTATTGTTTATTTTCTAATATTTAACCTCTGCAATGCATCACACAATCCGGATTAGTATTTCACAGTGGCTTAGACGTTTTCTTACTACAGTGGTAAAAAAGACTTCTAGTTGTTCAATCGTATTTTTATCGTGGATTTTGAAATTAAAAAGTTTATAAAACAATACATTTAATGGTTGCCGTTTATATTTCTCCTGGAAAATCTATGAGACAGATACAACAATTTTTATTCCAAAATTTGATGATTTATACAAAAGAAGGTTCTGAAATACTCGATAAAAGATTTGGCGAAAAATATAATGATGTACCGATGATTTTAAGTGGAGACTTCACTATTAACATTGCAGATGATAAAAATCTACCACTAATTGTATTTCTAAATGAAACACTTAATTTAAATATGTCCAATGATCGAAAGCTCAGTACTACAAAATATAAAACGAGGGTCGATGCGGTTGTTACGCGATTCTTAGATAAATTTGAATACTTGTATGTTACGGAATCTTTGAATTCTATTTTTACCCACTTTAAAAGGTCAGATTAATTCGAAATTTAGCTTACTTGTCCAGGACTGATGACAATACAATAATTTAATAATTTTGTTTCATTGTCCTGATCAGGATCATCAGGATGAACGATTTCTTATTTTCAGATCCCATCCCGCATCTGGTGACTCATTTCAAATCCCATTTCCAGGTTTGGCGACTAAAAGATTAAGTTACAAGTTAGTTCGATTATCTATAAAAGGGTGTTTTCTGTTTTTTTTAAAATATGATTTATTTTGTTACAACTTGTCCTGCTGAAGAAAATGCGCGTTCGGATTCCATTCTAGTAGGTTTTATCGGCATTAAATAGGAGTATGTTCTTTTCAGGTAGTCACCACGTCTCCCTCCATTTTCAGGAAAGAGACATTTCTTTTTGAATTTTGGATGACAGTGTCTCAAATCTAAGACACTGCATCGATGCAAATACCTCTGTGATAACTTTATCTAGAGGTTTTTGTGTCTAAATTGATTCAGTTATTGAATAAAAAGGTGAATAAATATCAATTGTTACCTTATTTGAAATTGAAGATCCAGTTGCATGAGCTGTTAGTAATGCAATGAGATTTGAAGTGTCTCAAGTCTTTCAAGCAGGTCTGCCATTAATTATCGGCATTTAATTGAAGAAGGAACTGTGAGGAAATCTATTCTTGACATGTTGCTTGTACAATTGTCTAAGTATTGCAGTGAGCCACTTAGATCTGTGCGACGTTCTCCTATACGAGAAATGAGAGCTGTATATATTTTTTTACTTAAAGCATTTATAACTGCACAAAAAAAATTCTACTTGCACATTTCAAAAACAAAATATAAATTTTCTAAAAATTAAGTTCCTAGAAAATTTTGATGAGGAAAAATTTTTAAAACAATTACAAAATTCGGGATTAGAAAAAACACCGGGATCCCCCCCCCCCGGGTTGCAAACCCTAATACATTTCGGCAGTATTAATGTAGTGGGAATATTTTGACACGAATTTTCTTTCCAAACCACACAATAGTGAATCAATTAGTTCCAATTCACATTTTTGCTCAACTTACTAGCCACTCTGTACTGATGTCTGCGCTGTAAGCCACAGTAAGCAAGGTATTTCGGTACTTCAAAAACTGAAGAATTAGAAACAACAAACGTACTTTTTATTCTATTATTTCTCAAAAAAAAAGTTATTAACTGAACAATATAATATTCGCTTTGAATTAAAGGTGACAATCACCTAACCTGAGGTGCAGAAAGGAATAAATCCTACCTGGATATCAGTAACCTTCGAAAAGCTTTAAGAAGCTTAATTTAAACTTACCAAGCAACCAATTCTAGCCTGAAAATAGTTTAAGGCAGGATAGTATCTTGCGAGATTTTTTTTTAAATTGCATATTTTGCCTTTTTCGATTTTTTGAACCAGTACATTGTGCTTAATGTAATGATTTTTTTCAGCTTTTGCAGAAAAGTACAAAGTTCAATATATCAAAATTTTCGCTATAAAATCACGGTATTTTTACACAAATATAGCATTAATTACGAAGCCAAAAATAATAAAAATTTATTAGCTTACCTTCTGTTACACACAAGATAACTTCCGAAAGACCAACAGTTAGATCCTACATTCTTATAAAATAATTAAAGCTAAGGAGAATGCCTGCATTCTGTATATCTTAAATTTTAAATATCTTTAATTAAATATTTAAAAAAAATGTAATGATTAATTTTCATTTTAATCTATCGTGTTACAAAGTAAAATCTATTTATCCCATCCACAAAATTGAGCTGTACAGTTCTACAAGTGCAATATAGGTACAGAATATCATAGCTCTGCAACCGAAACTTTTTAAATCTCGTGAGAAAGTGTAAAAATTAGAAATTCAAAAAATCAGTTTAAAAATTTAATTTATCATTTTTTACATTAAAACAATTTTTCTTATGCTCTCGCTTAAAAATCATGTATTTGTCTTTTATGTATTTTATTACAGTAGCGCACACGGGAGGGAGGATCATGGGTCCAGACTACCCCCTCCCCTTGAATTTTTTTGGATTGGTGATAATCCTATGTATATAGTATGCAAAATTGAATTACCGTAAAATCCGGCCTATAATGCACACTTTTAACACAAAAAATAAGATTGAAATTAATGGGGTGCGTTATACGCCGGATATAAAAATGATAGCCTTAACAATAAAAAAAAAGTGATGAACATAAAAAAATTAGACTTCAACAAATATCGAAATACTGTAAATTTTAAAGAAATTGTGTACCTTAGGAATTTAAATTCGTGCAGTTCTAGAAATATACTATTTTTTCAAAAACCTGGGATAATACCTCGAATAAATGTCTGCAAAAGGTAAAAGAATTGCACACAAAAAATTCAGGTTTCTTCGTAAAAAAGGGCTGCACGCAGTAGCGCACACAAATTTTTCGAGGGGGGTCCATGGTCGAAAGTCCCCCAACTCGTATCATGTCTCAAGACAACCCCAATTGATTCTTCTGATTTTGTCGATTTTGTTAACAAAAAACAGTAAAAAATAAATTATTGAATTAACAATTAGCATTAATTAATAAAATTAATTGTTAATTACAAGTACTTAATTAAATTTTACGTTTTATATATATAGGATTATCATCAATTGAAAAAATTTCAAGGGCTTTGGGGGTGTCCGGACCCCTAGGACACCCCCTTATGTGCGCCACTGGGTGCACGTTATACGGCACAAATATACCTTAAAACTAAAAAATGAAGCTTGAAAGTGTAGGTGCGCGTGATGCGCCAGATTTTACGGTAGGTATTTGTAGTTTATTTTTCTTAAATAATGCTAATTGTTAATTCAATAATTTATTTTTTACTGTGTTTTGTTCCCAAAATCGACAAAATCAAAAGGATACGTTTGATGTCGTATTGAGGTATGGTACAAGAATGGTAGATGGAGGGGGGGGGGGTTCAGGACCCCCCTCCCAAGCCTAGAAAAAATTTTGTGGGCGCCACAGCTTTATTATAATAAAAGCTGCATTATATAATGCAATGCACCATTCAAAATTATTTCTACATCTTGAAAAAAAATCATTTCAGAACAGCCGTGACAAATAAACTTTTCTGTACGATTTAACAATAAAATAATCATTCACATCAAATACAAGTAACTCTATAAACGCGGGAAATGGGAGGGGGAAACCCCTTGGCTGAGTAGTTGGCGAGCTGCGAGGCCAAGAGCAACCCTCGGGCCACTCGAGGGCAGGCAGGATCGCATTTGCCGAGACGATGGGGAGTCGCAGCCTTCTGACGATAACATCTGTTTGTTCAAGTAATTTCCACGGTTTAATAAAGCTATTATTAACACTTTGCGGAGCGAAAAAGCGCCTATTTCCGCACCTGACGTCGCATCCATTACATGTCACGAAACAAAACAAAATTATTTTTTTTTTCTCCTTCTCGCTTTTACATTTCTCATTTTCTTTTGGAAACGAACTGGCTTCCCGCGCTCCAAAAGATAATTTCTCTTTCTCGAATCCTCTCCTCTCTATTTTTATTTATTATTTATTTTATAAAAAAATATATCGTCGGCAAATTGCGCTGGGTATGGTCTTGGTCACGGTTAAGCCTTATTGTGACCCTTTCTCCTCCACCCTTACTCTTGACAATCGTATTAATTTTATCAATAAAAAATCGCTTTAAGGAATAGTTATAGATAGAGAAAAGCACCGTTACCTTTTGGAAAGATTATTTTATGTTTGATATATTTTTCAAAATAGTAATAATAATAATAAACATTTTGGAAGTGTTATTAATCTTTTGTGATTTTGGTAGACAAAATAAATCTATTTCTATAATTATATATCAAAAAAATATTGAAAAATCCAGTTACTTTACAATTTTTTTTTAAATGTTAGTTAGACATTGTCAAAATGGGCTTAATTCATGTGACGTCATAGTTACATAACTACACAAGCACGAATTTTCAGCCAATCAGTTAGTTCATAAATTCATGTGACGTCATAATCGCATAAATACAAACACGCGTTTCTAGCCAATCTTCACTGCACTTCGATGCACTTCACTGTTGCCAGCTTTTGTTTTCTGCAGAATATTTCTTTAAAAAGTGCATATATGTCAATAATAATAATAATAATAATAATAATAATAATAAAGCATATAAGGAAAGCAAAATACATTCGATTTAAAAATACTCGTATAATATAAGATTTTTTTTTTAATTTTGGAAAACTGAGGAATTTTAAGACTTGAATATTTTTACCTAATTATTAAATTTGAAATTTTACCTATATTTTCCTGGTGAAAAAACAAGTCTTTCAGTTTTTAAATACAATGTAGAACACTTGATTGCATTTATGTAGTTCAAAAAGACTAAGCACATTTTATGTAAGTAACCAAATTTGTGCATGCCCTTTGATTATCATGCCTTGATGAATCCTAATATATTTAACAAAACTTTTGAATGTGAAATACAGATACTTTAAACAATGACAATATATTAAAATGAAAATGCATATCAATATTCCAAGATATTCCTCTATATCAGCGGTTCTTAAACGTTCGATCGCCGCTGCCCCCCCCCCTTTTTATGTATTTGCTTGACATCGTGGATCCACAAGATTTTGAAAACCTCTTTCTGACTCCCAACACATGGTTAAGGTGATTTAAAGATTTATCAATAATCCTAAGACTGTTTCTGCTATTTATACAGATTTTCTTAGCACCTCTTATATTTTCCTTTAAGAGAAAAAAACACAGCAGACATCTAATTATGTATAAAAATATTACAAAATACTAACTTCAAACACATAAATAATGTACTTAATTGCTTTACTTAAAAACTTTTAAGGAGAAAGAAGGTGTGCTGTGCTTTTCTTTTACAACTCGTTGTTATAGCAGGTGTAGTACTTAAAATCTGCAGTCTTAAATCCAGCCTAACGTTTTCTAGATAATTTCTATACTTATTTTTAAGATAAAGAATTTGATTAGGAAATCTAGATGGATGCAATCGTTATTTGTTGGCCCACTATGAATTCAAAAGCCTTAATCTTTACATATGTATGTTTCTACTGTTTTTTTTTAAATATTACGTTGTAGTAATGGCTATGTAGTTGCAAATAAACAAAAACAAAATTAATATTCTTGGTTGGAATAGTCTTCTAGTACTTTTTTTACTGGGGGGGGGGGCAATTTTCCACTTTTCCACGAGGCCTTTTAGAGTTTGTAAGTATTTTAACGGGAAATGACACCTCGGACCCTTTAGAAAAGTGCTGGGAACCTCCCGGGGTCCCACGGACCGCAGTTTCAAAACCGTTGCTCCCCCATGGCTATTACATACTTTTAATATTCTAAATTTAATTTTAAATAAAATTTAAACATTCATTGTTTTCTTGTAGGAAAAATTGTATCCTAAATGCATGTTTTTGCAGTAATTTTATTTTTGGTTATAATTCTTCAAATGTGCATGTGGCCGCAGTAGCTTAGTGGTGGTTGTGGTCATCAGCTCATCACTGGCGTGTCACGAGTCCGAGCCCTGGTGCCACTGTAGATCCGTCACGTAGAAGGATTGAAGCATGTTGAATCTGTCGTGGCTCAAAATTCCGATTTCCATTCCCAATGACCCTCGTTTTTGTAGCTAAAAAATATGCCATTATTAAGCAACCTTTCTTCACTTACCATTTTTGTTTATGCTGTGACGTATTGGATACGAAAACACAGTCTGGCTAGAGATATTATACAAATTTAATTGCATAAAAATCTAACACACCATCTTATTCTACAGACCACGTTTCTTCCCTCGCTTCCAGCCGGGACCCTCTCAGAACCGGTCTCTCCACATAGCCTTCTTGAGGGTCTTTTCTCGGACCGGGGGGATGGATTTCCGGGAAACCTTGTCCCCCCCCTTACAATAAGGAAGTCACTATCAGCTTTTCGTCTTTGCGGCCATCAATGGGTTTGATCTCTGAAGTAACTGGGCTTTGTAAGAATGTTCGCTACAATGCATTGTGGCAGAAATTTACTTAAGTTGTATTTCAATTAGAAAATTTATACATACTGTATGACAAGTTAAAATTAAGCTGAATTAATTACTTAATTTATAAGTACGATAGACTGAGTTATCATATATATATATATATATTCAAAACTGAATCGGACATATTGAACCCGGCACTACTCGCGCAGGGTGTGTCATACCCACCGTCTAACTTTTTTCAACGCTCCTTCTAAACCTTTATTGGAAAATGGATAGTTTCTCGCGTAGCTGACTTTAAGGTCATATCCTTTGAGGGGCCTTAGCTTACAGGGGAATTCTAAACATATATTTTTGGATATCACCTCTTGGGGTGTGTCATACCCTGCGCGTGAATCACCGTTACAATTCTGAATGCATGAACACGTTTTAAATCTTCCTTAAGCTATGGCGTATTATTGTAGTTATGATGAAGAAATGTGATATTTAAGTAATTTAATAAGTACAGTATTTAATAGATATAGTACAACAGTATTTTCGGATGAAGAAATTCTCTTCGCGGTTGTGATGAGGAAAAATCAAATGAAGAGTATAACAGCAAGTATGATTCCTCCACTGAAATCGAACCAGATTTAGAAAAGGGAGGCACTGTTGAAAATAAATGTTTTATATGTAGAGACACAAAAACATTTGAGAAGAACGTAATTTTAAAGGAGATAACTGGTACACATCTTTTCCACTTTCAGATGAACTTTTGAAGTAGAAAAAAAAAAAACTATTGCAAAAACAAAATAAGCGAAAATAAAAAAAGAAATTCCGAAATTTTTAAATTTAAAGAATAAAGAAGTTTTCTCCTACATGGTTAATTTAAAAAAGATACAAATTTAAAAAAAATAAGATCCACACAGTGAAAACATCGCACTCACTCACGACGCGATTAAAGGAGTGTATAAACAATGCACTGAATGCCCTTATAAAAAGAACAGAAAAACTAAATTTACGTGTGAAAAATGTAATAAACATGTTGTACTTCCTACTTTTTTCCTTTTTAACCTTCGTAAACACATTTTACGGTAAAAACACAATGTAAACACCCTTGGGTATGATATATCCTGCGCGAGAACTTTGGGTCGTTTTTTTCATGCGAGTGATGGGCCGGGTTAAAAAAAACTGGTATTTGGCTTTTTAAATAAGGTTTCATTTCCCTAGTTTGAGATGTGTCACAACCCATAATTTTTAGGAATTAGACTGTTTTAAAGCAGTTTTGTTGACTAGTTTAAAAAATAACTTTAAGAAACTGACCAGGCAGATAGAGGTCCATATTATTTGAAAAATAAAAACTCTCCTTAGTATGGGTAAGCTCAGAAATTTGAAATCATTGCAGGTTTTTGCTCAGAGAACTATGTTTTTATTTGTGTTATTTGTTCAGCGGATTTTTCAATAAGACAAAAAATACATAATCAAAAATAAAACTTCTATTTCTTGTGTTACCAACGTAGATTTTATCTAGTTTTGATCAATCCTTACCTGTTACGTATCATTTCAGAATGATAGATTTATCAGTAATTACTCATGTTATACTTTTCTGCACCAGTAGTGAGTAAAATCAAAGTGTGCCGCCCAATCAGATGTTGGAATCAATGCTCACTGACTTAATCATAACAGAATCAAACGTTGATCCCAACAGATCTCTAACTAACAGATAAATAACAGCTGAGGTATATAATACAGCTCTCCCCTTAGAAGAACATTTCATCCCTTTTGACTTTTTATCACCGCACCATCTGTTGCTTAACTCCCAAGTTCATCTCGGAGAAAAAGTCAGATGAACAAATTAAGATAATGACAAAGGAAAGAGACACTTGGCATCCCATTTGAATGAAGTGTTTAAAGAGAAAAATAAATGAAAGCAGTGGAGTACAAAGTTCGAAATCTCGCTTTGCGAAGAATTGCCTCCTTTTCAAATTGAAACATCACTCAAGAGCTGTCATTGTGATAGCGTCTCATCTCATTATAGAATATGAGTTGTTTTCAGTTCTGTGTGTTGTGCAGACAGGATCATTTATTTCCGCTAATTCAAATGGATGACATCGCCATCACAGAAACTCTATCAGAAATGCACCACTGCCCGAGTAAAAATGCTAAATAGCTATAGCACAGACAATCAAAACTCAATTATGACACATTCGCCGGGACCTTTTGCAAGATTTGGCGCTTTTTCTGAAGTTTTCATTTGAATATTTCTATGTTTGTTCTAAATACAGTTGACTCTCGATAATTCGAAGTTGGAGGGACCAATGAAAAACTTCCTATAATCAAGAGTTCGAATTATCAAGAGGGTAGGGGAAAAAAACTGCCAAAATACTCGAAGAGAACTTTTCTAGCACATTTAAATTTGAAACTATGTAATAAAACAACAATTGTACATATGCATAAATTTTTAAAGTAATTTTTAAAAAGTACATATTATACAATATAAATATTATACAAAAGTTAAAGTCCTGTATTAAAAGAATACATTCATACACAATTTTACGTATCTACACGGAGAAAAAAGAAATACTCAAAACTGAGCACATGGACTTACTCATTCTGAAATGAGTTTGTTTATATCAGATTTGAACCCCTGCCTTTTCGAATATGAAACATTACATGTACTCAAAATTTCAAAAAATCGTTAATTAACACTATCAAACAAATTAAAAAAGATATTCAGGATTAAAGAAGTTTTTTTAATATACTGGCTACACACACACACATATTTTAAAGATAGGGGTCCAACAACAAATTTAGTTCTCATAAATCTTCCGAACTATTTTTCCTTTCTACCACGCTACTCGCGGACGAACACATGAGTACTATATTGTTTTGATTTTGTTATGACTTTAAGTCAAAACAGTCTTTTTCTTGACTTTTGAATTAAAGTTTTCACCTATTTTGTTTTAAAAAAGTCTGTGCCTTGTTTTTAATATAAGGCTTTTATAGGAATTTAGCGAAAAAATGTGAAAAACTTTTTTTGACGGATTACTTAAAAAAACAAATTTAAGGTATGTGGCTACCTTCGGAGCATTTTATTGAAACACATTTTCAACTAAAAAAACACTTTTTTCTTTAAAAAGGATGTGCATAGAACTAGGAATTAAGGTTAAAGTGTAGTATAGGGGGGGGGGCCTTGGCGATGTCAAATTTTTTTGGTGACCAAAATCGATCGCCAAGCTACTTCACTTAGCGATAGGTTTCCCGAAGAAAGAATGAATTCATCTCACCATAATATCTATATAAAAATCCAAAGAAAAATCGCCAAATCGAAAGCCCCCCCCCTCTTATATTACACTTCAGTCAGGAATTAAAATACAATTCCACAAAATTTTAAATTATTTTGGATAGATTGGAATTTTTAGTGAAAAATTGCAGTTACAGTAAACCTTGTATTGAAAATTCTAATTAATATATTCAAATAATATTAAAACTGCACAAAAATAACAACATTATCTGTGCCTAGAGCGATAAAATTTATAATATTTTTTGAAATTTGTCAATTTTTTAAAAAAAACATGTTTTTTTCTCACAAATTGTATGTGCAATAAAATGCATAAATACATACATAGAGATTATAGTCTATAATACAAATAAAAATTTTCTGAAAATTTCAATTCAATATCTTAAAAAGAAATCCATTTGTGTGAACTTTACTGTGAAGCCAAAAAACATAGTTTCTCAGACAATGCTTTTAAAGATTTAAATACAATATGAAAAATGTTCTACTCGTTGTACATTTCTTAAACTCACCATATTTATAGCTCAAACTCTTTAGCTTCATGTTTAACTAATTTTTTAACCCTTTTGCTGTTTTCTGGAGAGTTTTATAGATTATAAAAATTGTGGAGTTTAGTAAAATTTTCATGAAAAATAGCAATGAGGATCTTCTACACAAAATTCTAATGAATGTATTCAAATAATATTTACACAGCACATAAATAATGGAACATCTTTATATGTATTAGGAATTAAAAGTTTTTTAAATATGCCAAATTTTATGCAAAAACTCGATTTTTTAAAAAATTAATGATTTTTTTTCATTTAAATGCAATGAAGTACATAAATACAGTGAACCCCAAAAGTGTTCGTACACTTGCAGTTTCCTATAAAATTTAATGATTTCGACTAATAAAAATTAATGTATAGAAATTGTAATTTTTTTATGATATCTGCAACTTGTTCTTAATGGAATGACATAATTATTTTTTTAAAAATAGTATATCTATTACTTTTAAAAATTAATAATCAAAAAGCTACTGAAAAATTACGCCACAAAAGTATTTGTACACTTAACAAAAATATCAACATAGCTTTAAAAATTGTATTTCTTTCTTAATTTAGAACTTAGTAGGATATCTTTTAGTGTCCACAACAACTTTTAAACATCTTGGTATAGATTTAATCAGTTTTTTGTAATTTCTGCATCGATTTACCTCCATGCTTCTGTGATTATTGTTTTTACTTCCCATTATGTGTTTATATGTCATGTTTTTTTTTATATTTTAAATCTAGTTCTCCCCAAATATGCTCTGCTGGGCTAAATAAATTGATTGAGGAGGTGTTTTCACAAAATTTTGGGGCAGTTATAAAAACACCAGCGGTGTACATTGAGAGCATCATTATCCTG